>CM076570.1:792918643-793075910 GCA_034641835.2 Pinus albicaulis | reverse complement strand
ACATTTGCAGAAGGAGCGCCTCACTGGACCCCACCGCAAGCTTCGTCCGCTCCGATACGGGCGTACACCATCACCAAGGCTGTAGGGAACAATGCATTCGAGCTCAGTATTCCACCATTCCTTGGTCTGCACCCAGTCTTCAATGTGGATCGCCTTCGTCCTTACTTCCCACCTCTACTGGACACCTCGGACATTGCGGAACAACTCACACCAACTGAGTTAAATCCAGACTGCATGGAACAGGCCACCACAGATTGCATCATGGACATGCAAATCAAGAACACTCGCCAGCAGAAGATCCAACTATATCGGGTTGTCAAAGCTGGCCAACTCCTGCACCAAGGAAAGTGGTTCACCAGGGACCAAGTTCAGCAGAAATTTCCTCATCTCATGGAGGAACTTAACGCAATGGGGACCATTGCTTCCTAAGGGGGGAGGAATGATCCAGGTGGATATTGATGGCCACCCGCCTATTCCACTTGGGCCCCCACCATTGTCTCTTTCAGTTTTTCCGTTTCGACATAACTTACTATTTTTAGCAGTTTTTCGGGTCCTGAACTTCCGGAGCCGTTTTGAGGCCCTAAACGACGTTTTTTGGGTATGAAAGCGCCAGCGAATTTTCTGATAAAATTCGTCCCGACAGCTGTAGTCCTCGGATAGAGCTTTCTAATGATTTATCATATGCGTCAAACGGAGATAGTATGCCAAAGTTACGTCCCTGGGAAGTTGAAACACCAATTTACCCAAACGGGGCCCATAGTTTTGGCGCTTCATCTCCTAGGGTTAGGTTTTGGGATGTTTAGGGTTCTCCATTGTTTCTCAATAATAAATAGGCCCTCGCGCCTCATTGTAAAGCAGTTCAGAGGTCTGTAGCCACCACATCTCTTCTCAGAGATTCGCTACCAGCACCCTAGCTATTTTATTTCCATTATGTATGTAAGCATCTTTCTGTTATTTGATATTAATGAAATGAAGTGTTATTTCCGCTGCATCTCTGTATTTATGGTTATGTGTTTATTCTGTTGCGTTCCTGCATAAATCCGGATCATTGACTTGCAAATGCATCGTGACTGTCCATCTTTCATCCTCAGATCTGTGACTTAATTACAGTCGTCTGCTCAAACTTCTCGACTCTTCATCGTCTCTTCTTCCTACTCTAATCTCTTTCATCAAATCTTAAACCCTCGACTCTGCGATTCAATTCTCTCTGTCGATTCCTCTCTCTAAATTCTTCTTAATATTATGTTCTTTGTTCGATTGCTCTTCTTTCAGATGTCACTACTCTGCAATACGACTTCCTCCATGCTACTCCTTTTGTCTTCTTGAACGCTATCTCTCCTGAGCTTTATTTAGCATATATATGCATGGATCCCTCCTGATATTTTTCCTTGTCTCTCATCCCTCGATGTCTACCCTAGCTTTGTTCGTGCAAAGTTCACAGGAACTTCATCCTCTCGCTCAATCTGTCTATTCATTAATAGAAACAATATGTACATATAATACTACACATATACAAACAAAGTGCAATGCTTGAATTCGATAGGGAAATAAAACTAACGGGTTAGAACAGAGAGCCTGATTGAAATCCAAAACACTTGCAAATAATTTATAAATGAAAATACAAAGAACCAAGCCCTAGGATGGCTGGTTTTTATATATATTCCTACTCTCTGTTCAACCCTCTTTCACACCTATTTCCCTCTCATTATTTCTTTTTAACTATGGATGGAAGAACCCCACAATGGTGGATTTCGTTTTGTTTTATGCCTTTCCCAAAATCCCCATATGGTTGAGAAACTTTTATTCAGTTTCAGAACAGTTTATTCAACTAAATGCCTAACTAATCCTAATCTAACTATTCTTTTAACCTACATACTACAATGAATATGTTAGCCCAAATTAACTTTCAACAAAATACTTTAAAACTAAAGTCTTCAAATTATCAGGACTACTAGTCCTCTTCCCAAGCCACAACATGTGACCAGCTTGTCACATTACTAGCTCTACCGTAATGCTCCTGCATCACTCAACTACTTACAAATTAAAGATTTTATTTTAGGGTATTTTCCGGTAATTCCATGACTTAACATAACATTTTTGTTTTAAAAGAAAACAAACAAAATGAACTTTAACATCTAAAGTTCTGTTTATTGACTTTCACCTAGTATAGAATTTACCAAGTCATGCACATTATAAGTAAATAAAAAATATTTACACAATCAGGAAGGGTGTTACACTCTGGTTCTGAGTGAAATTTATTTTGATATGACATGATTTGCATTCATGTTAGCATGTAAATTTTGTCTTATGTAAGGTACATTTTGTAGAATCAATGGAGACCATATATTTTTCCTTAAGAGAGCAATGGTGATAGTAAACATTATGTTTACTCTTTTGAAGATCTTATTTTCATGGATGACTCTAAATGTAAGGGATACGTTGTAAGGTTATGTTATGTTATGTTATGTGAAATTATGCAAACATTTTTAATAATAATGCGGATTTAACCAACTAAGCTATCCCTTGCATCTATAAAAATTCTATGTTATTATTTACTTTAATTATCTTTTGTTGGGTAATTAAGGTAAGCTTCACTTGGTCAAGTTACTTGCGGTTTTTGAGTTCTAGTTTTCTGACAACCCATGGTATTTCCCATGGTATTCATGTGGAATATACCTATTTAAAGGGGGGAATTAAACCAAATTTAATTAAATATCTTGATATCTCAATATCTTAACACGGTGAAATATTTGATCCCTCTCGGTACTTGGTAGATCTTGAATTAAGATGGATCTACGTTGATTAATATATGAGTTAAACATGTATACATTTAAAAAAACAATTTGATCCCTCTTGGTACTTGGTAGATCCCGAATTAAGATGGATCTAAGTTGATTAATATATACATGGAACAAAATTTTTAACTATGAATATTTACTCCTATTTTATTATTGAGATTCTTAATATGTAAATAGGGTTTGTTATAATACCATCGTCAATACCAAGGCTTATTATATCAAATGCCCAAAGAAACCATAACTCGTTTCAAATAACACTTGTTCACATGACATATTTTTAATTAATCAATTTAATTAGAAATTTAAAAAATAGCATAATTACTTTAGAGATAAATCTCAATTTTTTATTTGTGTATACTACCATGAAAATTCTAAAATATTTAGAAATTCAATTCCTAACATCCACTTGAGAATTATTGATAATTAAATTAAATTAAAGTCATATTCCAAAATAGATTCCAAAATAAATTAGTACATAAATATTTAAAAAATTATGATGGGTTGGATTGATTTTTTTAATTGAGTTTGTTAAATTTATTTTATTTATAATAAAACATATGAAATATATATATCTATATATATATATATTATTTTAGGAATTTAGAATTAAAAAATATTAAATATATAATAATGAGATTAAAATATAGAATATAAGGTATAAAATTATTGTAAATTTTAAAAAATAATGTAAATATTTTTTGTTATATATAGATATAATATAAATTAATAGTTTAGGAGGATTAAAAAAAATGTGCAAATTATTGAGTCTAGAATGGAAGCCATGTTGTAATGTTACATGTTATGTTATGTACATAAACAACTCATATTGCATAGCTCATGGTATTTCTCTATAAACAACACTTCCTAGATCCAAATTCAAGATGGATCTAAGTTGGTTTGCTTTCTACTTTTTTAAATGATATAGAAGTGACATCTAAAATAATATTGATATTACATCCTACTATAAAGTAGATGTGATACTCCTAGCATGCTCAACAAAGAATTGACATGTGTTATTTAATATATAGATATAAACTCTCCTGTATGGATTAGATGTGTAATTCATTCATATTTAGATGGGCATCTTGAATAATATATTTGAATGAGTGGGTCTTGAATCAATTTGTGCATTAAAAAATGTATTTTAAACAATAAAAATTCACAATCTTGATTTTGCTTGAAACTGTATTGTCAATTTCTAGAGAAAAAAGCTATTTCTTATATAAGTTAGATTAGGCACACACATAAAAAATTGTTGATCATAACTTGTATACAGATTGAAAAAAAAAAACCCACACATATATATATATAGAGATAAAGATGTAATTCGTAATATAACATTTAAAAAAAATATTAATAACAAAAAATTCAATGTGTATATATAGATATGATATTTTATGTTTATTTAAAGAAATGTCTATTTAAAAATATACCAATATATATATTTTATAAAAAAATCATTTCAATGTAGATAATTTATACCTAAATTATAAGAAAAAAAATCAATACCAACACTATATATATATAACATTTTTTTTTGGTGTTACTCAAAATCAAAAAATTAGAATTGTTTCCATATTTCAAAAAAAAATTGATATACGATACAAACTAATACACGTCCATCTTCTATAGTTAAAAAAAGATCAAAATTCTTAACATATAAAAAACTATTTTTTAGATTTTACAATATACGAAAAATTTGCACCTCACCCAATTTGATAAATTTTGTCCCTTAATATATTCAAACTTAAAATAGCTGTAAGTTTACATAAGTTAAAAATTTAGACTCCTCCGTGTATAAAGTGTATAAATATTTATATAAAATAAATACTTACTAACAACTAGTAGTTAAATTGTGTCATTATTATTAGTTTAAAATATAATAAATGTTTGATGTATAAATATTTTATTGTAATTATTTTATTAAAAAAATTAGGTTAATTGTTTTATAATTTTTAATTATGATTTAAAAATATAATCAAATTAATATAAATAATCATGATATATTATTTTATAATTATTAATTTAAAAATAATAATTTTATAATTTTATTTTTTTTAAATAATTAAAAAAATTGTAAATTATTTTAATAAAATGATCAAAATAATAAATTAAAATGTTGAAAATTATAATATAATAAGTTAAATTTTCTGGATAGTGAGATTTACCAAAATAATATACGTTCTTGATGATGAAATAAATTATACTTTTAAATTTTTTAAATAGTTAAAAAAAAATAATAAATTATTTTAATAAAATGATCAAAATAATAAATTAAAATGTTGAAAACTATAATATAATAAGTTAAATTTTCTGGATACTGAGATTTATCTAAATGATATAATGTTTAGGATGATGAGATTTACTCAAATTATATAGTGTAACTCGTAAGTAATTTTCAAGTTGGAATTTATTTATCAGCATTACAAAAAAATCAATTTTTATAGTTGGTTGTAATTTATCATTTGTGGAAGAATTTTATGAGTGGAACAAAGAGTTCAAGGAATACCAAAAAACTTATTTTTATGTTTTTTTGGAATTTGGAGTAGAAATGCTCTTATTTTTAAAACATTTCACTGGACTCAAGTACGATTTGTGTAAACATATGTATTTATTTCAATGAGATTTGACCTATGTTTCATAGGAGAAAACATGAGAGTATACAATAATTGGATATGTGGAACAAAATTCAAATAAATGCTACAGTGGGCTTTTATTGTTGTGGTCAATATTTGTTTTATGCTAAATAGTTATCATTGGAGTCATTAGATGTTTTTGGGGTTTCAAAAGTAGTAACTGATTGGGAAAATGCAAGGTCTACTTTCAATCCTCTAAGTTTTCAATTTCAATGAGCAAAATTAGACATTAACAATATATTTAGTGACATTTACCAATATATACACATAAATAAACAATATTATTGACTCTCTCTCTCTCTCTCTCTCTCTCTCTCTCTCTCTCTCTCTCTCTCTCTATATATATATATATATATACTATGTGGGGAGATCAACCTTGAAACATGATACAACAATAATGCATTTCAAAAGAATGAAAATATTGAGTTCACCTAGAGATTCCTCTTTTCTTTAGTAGATCAATAGATATCTATAGTTATATGTTTTGGCATTTTGTTTTTATAATTTTATTTTGGAGATGTAGCTTTATGGACTTCTATATTTTAAATGGGGTTATTTTGTTGCGTAATTTATATGCTAAATTTTTTAAAAAACATACTCATATTGCTAAATATAAATAATTTTTTATAATACAATTATTTCTTATTTTTTAAATAAAAACAAAATACATATATATATTTTTCTAAATTCTTAAATAGTAATTTAAATGCTAGACTTTTCCAAATATTAATGTATACGGTAATCAATTTAATATGCTTTTTCTAAAGAAGCATAAAGTGCTTACTATACTTTTCTAAAGAAACATGAAGTACCTAATAAGCTAAATGTTCTAGACTCTAAGGGAGCATGAAGTACCTAATAGGTAAAATGTTTTGGATGGTGAGATTTTCCAAATAATAATGTAAGAAATTTAGTATGCTTTTTTTTTCCCTTGTAAGTACACTTTTTTTTTAATACTAAGGACTTGCAATTTACTGTATTTCAATTCGTAAATGTTAAAATTGTCAATTTTATACTCCAGTTGGGAGAATTAACAACTTAAATTACTTGGACCAGTCATATTTACTTTTGGCCTAGGGGGTTGCACTCTTTCTATTTTGGGGGACGGGACAAGCTTCCAGATACTTGTAGGAACATAAATTTCACACTGACTCCACCAGACTTGAACAAATACCACATAGATTCCACAAACTCCAAGACGTATAACAAGCAGAATACAGATTTTGTGATATGTTTTTATTAGATTGGTGACCGGTTTTGAAAATTTACACATGGGTAGATAGCATTCACACGAAACCATTTAAATCTCCAACGACTCACTCCTTTTAGATGATACCTGTATTGATTCTGTGCTACCTTTGGATACTAGTAAATGTTTTAACGTTCGAACTTTTGGTAGCCATGTGATAATGCAGGTGCCGGCCTTTGTTGTGTACTCTGTATGTCAGGTGAAAAGAAGCTTCGTAGGTGATAATAAAGGAAAGTGAGAAGGTAGAGACAGAGAAGTGGGGTTGATGATAGTGAAGGGCCGAGGCCGAGGGGAGAAAATCAATGAATGGGGGAGATATCATAAATACCGGCTACATCGATCCAATGTTTCCTCGTCTCTCCGGGGAGCTTCGGCTCTGCTGCCCTGCAAGTTCCCCAATGTTCCACAATGTGCATGGAGACTATCGAAGCCTACTACAGAGAGGCAATCAGTGCCGTCGTCGTGGCCACGGAGTGAAGTTGGCCTTGAAGAAAACCGATGTAATGCAATATTCGGTCGGAGAATTGGTCTCTCTCCCACTAATGAATATATCCATCGTAACATCCCGAGTACAGAATGGGCGAAGGCTGTTACGGGAGATCGTTGCTGGAATATGGCTCGCCTGTTCTGTTCGCGGGACGTTATGCTGGATATATTCATTCATGGCTCGCCTGTTCTCTGACAGAGTATTGCATTACGCCGGTTTCCTACGAGGCGGCCACCTTCCCTCCACTTTTCGCGATCTGCTGCTGAGTGGTTCGGCTGATACATCATGGTCTGGTGTGATATATCATGGTGATAGAAAGCATGAGGAAATGCAATATATTGTAAGGGCAAGAAATTTTATGCTTTATGATAGCTCATAATAAAGAAAAGTTTAGATTGATGCAATATGCCACACTTAAAAGAGTGTTAAATGCATTTGTTTTTATACATTCTTTAAAAAAATACAGTGTCTTTTATTTATCATATGAAAAAGAAAAATGATGTGGTGCATTAAATACTGTCTTTTATTTATCATATGAAAAAAAAAATTGATGTGTTGCATTATGTATAGAGATAAAAAGTTTGAGTGGATGTAATATATAGCAAGAAGATTTTTAGAAATTTTCTCTTTGTCATATAATGAAGGAAAGTTGGAGGAAATGCAAATGGAAAGTTGGAGGAAATGCAAAAAAATATTAGAAATGATGTGATATTTTATGAGAAGGAAAGTTTTAAGCAACTTAACATGTTGTAATGTTACATAGAAGAAAATTTAAACATGATGTGTTATGGTGTATAAATGAAATTATTATGGTATATAATATGTTATTATTAGACAGTTTACAACCATGCAAAAGTCATGATTAGAGAAAGTTTGTTTTCATGTGTGACCTATCACAGATAATTTTGGATAGATACATGCACATTTAAAACAAAGTTTCATAAAGTAAATAGAGAAAAATATTGTTAATCAACATATCACACTCAAACCTAAAAAATGTGTGATACACATAAAGCCAAAAAAAATCTTTTTTAACATATTGTGAGTAAGAAAAAGATTTCCTTTAAAAAGTACAGAAAAAAGTTCTTTTAAAAATCAACCTAAAACAAAAATCTAACACCAAATATTTTTAATAAAATACATTATATATTACACTCAAAGTTACTTAATCAATCACATAATATTTCCCACTTATTAATTTTGTTATGACATATCATGTCACATCTATCCATACAACACATCATACTTCCTAATTACTCCATCAAAAAATCTTAGACATACTTTCATACCAAAACCATACTCTTAACCCATTTTAACATTTTTTTATTTTATAACAATATACTTTTTACATATTCATAAATAAAATATTCAACCAGTAGTGGAGCAATATATCTCTTTATTTTATATATATATATATATATATAACCATATCAATATTATATTATTTTATTTTAAGCATTATCTAAATCATAAAATTTATAATAAAAATTATGGAATAATATTTTATATTAATTTAAACAATCATATCATATTATTTTTTACACATGTTTATAATCTATAGAATTTCACAGAGTAAATGTTTTCGGATGGATGTCTTCTATAAATAAAAATTGAAGGCTTTTGTGGGTGGATGTGAGTAGCACGTTTTCGTAAGCATGGGAATTTTAATACAGATGTCATGTTTGAGAAAATAATATTAAGCACATATTATTACTTGAAATCATTTAAGACTTGTACCTACTCGCAAGTGCAACGTTAGGTGATCGAACATATCACTTAATTTCTATCACGGTCACCCTTATATGACGGTCACATGTAGGAAATGCCAACACATCTATTTTATTTTAGATTATTTAATGGTGTTCATTGTTTACTTACAATGATAAAATATCAATTCACTTATATTATATGGTATAGATGAATATCATTTCATATCTATAAAAAAATAGGTTAGATTTCCAAATGTCTCTTAAACATCATAACCTCAATACTCTGCATTATTTAAAATTAGGTGAGTAGGTTATGATTTAAGCATAATTAACTTAGGCAATGATTATGGATGAAAGAAGTCAAAGGACAACCTTCCGATTGTGTTTTCTCATTATCTTGATTGTGAGATGAAAAGAAAATCGACATCCTAATATTCCTTAAATTAATTTGGGATTGTTTTCGAACCTCAAACAAAATCAAATTAACCATAACCTAGTAAAACCAAATAAAATCAAATTTAAACCAAATAACTTATTTGGTACCTTATTCGTTACCTTATTAAGGCTTGGTTTATATGAAAATTATAATATATGTTATAATATTAATTGAAGATATTTTCACTCATAAATATTTTTAAAAAATAGTGTGGTACATATCTATTACAAATAAAGTACATGAGAATTTATATGGAAAATGACTTCTCTAATTGGGTCAAGATTAAGAGGTTTTGTCATGAGTTTGTTTTAGAGTTTTTGAGAATTTTGAGTATTTCATATTCATTTAATTATTAAAGTTAAATATGTCATATATTCTAGCACTTGTTATTAAGGATGTGGATTGTTATATTGGATTACTATGTATAAGCTTTTGCAATAACCTATGAGGTATAGAATATTTGGTGTGTATGGGGTTTAGTCCTGATTAGATATTGAGTTCAAATTTTATTGAGGGGTATAGAGTTGGAGCTACCTATGAAGGAAATAAACTATTTCAATGGACGTCTAGGCTCAATTCAATCCTGTACAATTTTGGTAGGAAAAATGTTCTTTTATCAACATTATGGTTGGTCTCGACCTAGGCTCTACCTCGTTGGGAAAAAAAAGTTCCTACAGGGTTGAAAGCTTGACCAAGAGTTAACAAGTTAAGGTGATATATATTCCACTAACATGCAAGAGTATTGACTAAAATTGGTAATGCACTGAAAGGACACACCAAATATTCCATGACCATATGTGTATGGAAAACATCATGTCCATACATTACTGCGCTAGATAATTTGAAAAGAAATAAATATTAATAACCAAGTTCAGTATTAAAATGAAGAAGATTTTGGTTATGGTCTTTATCAATTTAGGCTTTGTAGATTGAAAATGCATACTCTAGAATGGGATGTGAATATGAGTTCATAACAATATTTATGGATTGTAATTATTATTTTAGAAATATATTTTAATTGGAAATATAGTTGATGATATTTTATATTGGCCATATTGGTAATTTTTTTACTAATCTTTATATTCATTACCATTATTGTTAGTCTAACTCCAAGTACTAGGGATATATACTTATAAAATGGCAGTGTATGTGGATACAATTTTGTGGGTTGTGTATTATCCTTTCATGAAAATATGGATGATAGTTATTATATCAAAAAATCATAGAAAAAATACATTGCAAACTCTAATGGGGATTGACATAGATAAGGTCAATGTATATGTTGTACATGAGGAAGGGCCTCTTGGGAATTATGTACAAGAGGGTTATGCCCATCAAAATTGTAGAAAATATCATGTGTGAGAACATTGTCCATAAATATATCCATGCATCAACCTCCATCATTGTATCACAACTTTAAGTTCATGTATTCATTAGCTTTAATATCAAAATAAGGAAAACGGGATGTGGAACAATACAATCAAGGTTAAGAAGAGGAGGGAATACTTCCATACAACATTGATGGAGAACCTTTAAAAGAAAAAATTGAAGCCCAATGTAAGCATGAGTAAAAATATGATTAGAATGGAGGTATTTATTACAAATGACATAAACTTCACCATTTTCACTCCTCCATGAGGTATTATAGAGACTGTGCTTATTTCAAAATCATATCACGGTGAGAAAAATAATTAAATTCTATTGCAGCGAATAAAATCAATAACAAAGATATATATATGATTTCATATTCAACCTGCCTACAAATTGAGTAGTGCCCCACTAATAAATGTGGGAAATTCACTTTATATAAAGTGAATATTTAGTAATTACAACATTATTTCCATCAATTATCAAGAAAAATATTGATACATTGAAATATCATAGTGTATACTTGATCCCAAAATCTTTTGTTTGAGATGTATAAAAGAATTAACATTTGAAAATTGTAGCTTTAAAAAAGAAACTTTAAAGGCCAAGTGGAAAAAGAGAGAAGAAATTAACATCATGCACGAAGACACAAGAGTTGATATCGGAGTTCTTCCAGGAGGGACTATGTCTCCGGGCCCTGTTCTAATAATGGGGAGGCCTTGCTTTCATTAAATGGAAAAAATGAAAGTACAAGAACAAAATGAGGAATTGCACCCTTATACCTACCCAATCTAAAATTGGCTGAAAATTGTAGACCTTTGATGAAGAAATGGGCAGCACCGTTGGATTTGTGGCGTCGATTAGTGCAGAAGCCATATAAAACTTGCCCCAATCAGACAAAGTGAAAATCTGGCCACTCTGGGAAAATGTCTCAGATCATGGTTCTGCCCCCTCCTGCAGACTACCCAAGGTTCCACTGCCTCGTTTTCGATTCCCGCTCGTGTCTGTCCTTGGGTGCACAAATGAGTGAAGGTTTATATACTTTAGTGTGGGCAGATTCTCCAAAGTAACCGTTGGATGAATTGGTTTGAGATCCAAATGTTTGGGAGGAGGTTGAGTGGTCAAATCCCAAACCCTCCATTAAAAGGCTGAAAAACTGTTTTAAAAACCTACATTTTCCTTGTTTTAAAATCTGTATCGTTTGACTTGAGACACGTGGGGGTCGGGTCCGCTTGGGCGGCCTGCCCCTGAAAATCCTGCCGGCAATGTTATGGTGGTTGAACTTTATTACATGGGTCATGTGGTGTGGTTACACACCCTCCCACCATATATTTACACATTGCCAATTGTTACATGGGGACTGCGGGGTGGCGGGGTTGACCACCCCCCCCCCCCCCCAACCGTATCACTTTAACATACTTCGGATTTGCTTGGCGTGGCGAGGTTGGTGGCCCCCCAACCTTATTATATGTTTTTTTTTTTTTATTTGTTATATAAACAAAGAGTTGTTTTCGAACCTTTGGATTTTTGACCGAAAGAGTGCAATTAACGATCCCACAAATTCGCCCAGAATCTGGCCAGGTTGGCTGGAATCTGGTGGCCAAGTTTCAGCAAAATTGTTGCCTCCTTAGTCTACCACATCACCAAGTCAACCTCTGAACTTTGATTGCTCCTAAATCCTTCATACGAACTTGGAATTGAGATTCATCTGCGTCGTTAGATTCAGAATGATGAGATCTACAACTAGAACTTGGTTAGAGAGATTTTTGAACACTTTTATTTTTGAGCCTTGTAATCAAGCCATTTGTACTTGTACTTGTTTAATCCACCTAGATCATTCCTCCCCACTAAAGAGCTTTTAGACCCCAAAAGCCTCATCAATCAACAGGAAAGTGAGGGAATTTCTCCCTCACCTTCTCCTTTTCAAGCCATTTATCTTTACTTGGGTGCATCCCTTTGAAACCAACACGGAGATACACCACATCTCCTCGTCGCGAAGTTCTGGTCCTTTGATCGAGAATGATGTCCTCTGGAAGTTCATCGCGATATTCTAGTGCAAATTCATCCACAGTAGGAACTGATCCTACCTCCTCGGTGTCCATAATCAATGGTGGTTCATAAAGTTTCAGATTTTTGACATTCACGACTAAGTACATCTGCATGTATACCAGAAAGTCGAGTCGGAAAGCATTATTCCAAATATTTTCCAATATGGTAAATGGACCATACTATATTGGTCGCAATTTCTTGCCTTCTCCCTTCATTCGATCCTTGCTAATGTGGAACCACACTATGTCGCCAACTTGAAATTGATGGTCGACTCGATGCTTATCATGTCGAGCCTTATATCGGGCCTGACTCTTTTCCAACTGCTCTTGCACTACTTGGTGAATCGTCTGTATTTGCTTAATAAAATGATGTGCTTTGTCCTTGTCATCACGCTGACTGGCATCTTCATCCCTTCCATAGATCATGTCGAAAGGGTCCTTTGGTAAGTAACCAAAGCATGTCTCAAAAGGTGAACGTTGTGTAGAGGAATGCACTGCTTGGTTGTAAGCGTGTTGCACATATGGAAGGTGTTCATCCCACAACTTGGGATGTTTGCTGCAATAACCCCACAACAAGTGTACCGTGGTATGGTTGACGACCTCTGTCTATCCGTCGGTTTGTGGATGGAATGTCGTTCTTCTCTTTAACTTGGTGTCCATCATGCGCCACAAGCTAGTCCAAAACTCTCCAAGGAAATGAGAGTCTCGATCTGACACAATTGACGTGGGAAACCCAAAGTGGACCCAAACATACTGAAAGAAAAGACAAGCAGTCTGCTTAGTAGTGACCTGCTTTTTACAAGGCATCAATATGCACATTTTTCTAAAGCGGTCCATGACAACATACAAAGAGTCGTGACCCTTTCTAGACATAGGCAAACCTCCTACAAAATCCATCGACACACTTTCCCATGGACGACCCGGAATAGGGAGTGGTGTGTAGAGCCCGAGTTTTCTATTAGAGGGCTTTGAAACAAAACACATTGCACATCCCTTTACAAAACGGGTTACAAAGTTTTTCATATGGGGCCAAAAACGAAACCTTTTCAAATGACATAAGGTTTTTTCGACACCAAAGTGACCAAACACAAGAGCGGTACGCGCCTCTCGAATTACACATACCCTTTCTGCTGTGGTTACACTACCTGATTGGCAAGGAGACCATCATCCATATGGATCATCAACCCTTGCAATACCTTTATTCATAGACTAAGCTACAAAAATCTCGTCATTTCAGGTGGATGGGGTTCCTACAGCAATTTCATCTGGTAATAAATTATAATAAGGGCACTAGTAACAAAGTAGCAGATATGCTCTCTCACCCTCCTATCGTTGCTTCTATTATTTTGCATAATGTGTCATTGTCTTTTGAAAGTTATGCTGAACAATATGCTAACGATGATGACTTTAAAGAAGTTTATGCAAAACTAACTCATGGCTAACAAATGGACAACTATCATTTGCAGGGGAAGTTGTTGTATCACCTTGGAAAATGTGAAGTTGGGTTACACTTTTTTCCCTTTTTTGAGAAAAAACTTTCATTTTTTTGGTTCTTCAACTTTCTACAAACTATAACAATTTTTCTGTTTAGAATTTCATTTTGCGATAAAAATAAAAGTTGTCAGAAATTTTGTTAGCTTTCTATTACTTATTTTTTGAATTTTTTTAATGAAGATTTGATATGTCAACTTAGCGTTTCTTTGAGTGTGTGTTTTTTAACAATCAACGGATTCATAAGAAGTCATGTTAATACGCAATGTTGTATTCTTTGAAAATTTGTGTTTTTGAGAAAAAAAATGTGTTACAACAATCTAGACAGAGTCTACTTCGGTTTCGTCATATTTACAAAGCCAATGGATGCATATCATAATTACTAGAATTTTTTGAACTGGTCCTATATGAAAAAACTGCATATTTTGGATATTTTTCGCGACGCAACAAATTTCTTAACATATAATTTATAAACTAAAAATCTAAAAGCTACCCAATATTAGAGACGTCAGACCAATGTAATGCCCCCTAATTTTTTCAATTTTTTTACAATGTATTTTGGGAGATACAAAATTTTGATTTCACTGAATCACAATGACCCTCAGAAATTGTTTGCACCCATTTTATTAGAAAATTAATTAAAATTAGTAAATGTTTATGAAATTCCATAAAATTTATATTTCTTGAAAGTAGATTCAATTATGAAAATGGTTGTGTTGGTTTGGAAAGTTAATTCAGAAATTTTCATGGAGTTTATTCAGTCTAAAGTTGCAGAAACGTCAAGCTGCGTAATTGGTGACGCGTTAGTTCGGCCGAACTTTGATTAAAAGTTCGACCGAACTATTTTTTGCGCCGACAGCCCATGAAGTCTAACGACTTAATAGTTTGGCCGAACTCTTAATCAAATTTCAGCGAAACTTTAATCTAATTTTCCGTCGGCCGAAAAATTTCGCAGAGCCCCTCCTAAAACACATTTTGCGGCAATATAAATTATCGCGAAATCATTCATAATTTTCGCACATTTCGCACATTTGGTCTGATTTTATAAAGGTCTTGGTTTGGGTTTAAAGAATTTTCTTGGAGGTTTGGGTTTAAGGGCATTTCTTGGAGGCGGACCATTTTTGCAAAGAATTGTTTTGGGTTTAAGGAATTTTCTTGGAGGACATTTCTTTGAGACGGTTTGATTTTTCAAAAACTTGTTTTGGGTTTAAAGAATTTTCTTGGACGTACATTCAAAGGACATTTCTTGGAGGTGTGTGATACATTTTTTTGGATGCTTTTTGTTATTTTTTTTTTAAAGTATGGATTTGTGCTTAATTTCGAATTCTTGGAGACGGTCTGATTTTGCAAAGAATTGTTTTGGGTTTAAAGACTTTTCTTGGAGGCGGCCTGATTTTGCAAAGAATTGTTTTGGGTTTAAGGAATTTTCTTGGACGTAAATTCAAAGGACATTTCTTGGAGGTATGTAATACATTTTTTTGGATGTTTTTTGTGCTTCATTTTTTTTGAAAGTATGGAGTCGGGCTTAATTTCTAAAAGACATTTTTTGGAAGTATTTTTTAAAGTGACTTTTTTTTTTTAAGTTGGAGGCATTTTTTGAAGTGAAATTTTTTTAGAGTACGTGTTTTGAGTTGAAGTAAATATTTTGAGCTTCGTTTCATTTTTATAAGACATTTTTTTCTCGAATTTTTTAAAGTAAGTGTTTTGGATTGGAGTATGTATTTTTTGCAAAAAAATTAAAATGATTTTTTTTTTAAATTAAATATTTTGTGATGCTTTTTCTAATTGAATTATTGTCTAATTTTTTGAAGGAAAATTTTTGAACTTCATACTCTATTATCATGGGAAATCGAAGGACTTGTGCGAAAAAATATGATAAAAAATGAGACCCTGAGGAACGTAGAGAAGAGACGAGACAATCTCGCAAAAGAAAGATAGAAGCCCTCTCAAATATTGAAGGGGAAAATCAACCTCAAGCAGAAATTGAAGCAGGTATGTAAATATAAATATCATGATCTATTGATATATTTAAAATTTTCCTAGTGTAAAATGTGAAGCTTAATTTTTATTTGATGAACTAATTTGAATTTAGATATTTTTTTAATGTAAACAGACAGAGATATTCCTCAAAACATTGATGATGATATACAAAATTTTGAAAGAGAAAGTGAAAGAGGTATTGAACCAATGATTGAAGATGGTGAAAATATTGAAAGAAATTCAAATGAGGAAATTTAATCACAAGGTATATATATATATATATATATATATATATATATATATATAGAACACATGGACGTATTATTGAAATTATACATATATTTATTAATTTAGTTATTTATTGTTCATATGTAAGCTTATTATGTACTATTTTTTCGAATATGTACAGATGAAATCAGTGTCGATGATGAGATGTTAGAAAATGTTGACACTCACACATATGGAGATAAAAAACCTAACTATGTTATACAATATCGTGTTAACTGCATTTTTGAAAAGTATTTCTTAAATGAGCAGGTGACAGTTCAAGCTCAAATGTTGAAAGGTCTCCTATCATTAAGGAAATTAAAAGAAGCTACGACACTACTGGGTATTCAAAAATCAACCAAAGATAAAAAAATGAAGGAAGATGTGATAAAAAATATGAGTAGTGCTATAAAGTCAATTAAGAGATCTAGAGAGAAAGATGTTTCAATTGTACGTAGAGGAATACATATGGCAATGGTTTCATCAAGTACTCAAGAGAATCGTTTGGTAACATCTATGGCACGAGCACTGGGAACCTCGCGAAAAAATTTGCACAAACATCGGAAATTTCAGCTGCAAATAGATGTAAATGATGAACTCGCTTGTTGGAGAGCTATTTGTAGGCAACCATACAAAGATAGACTTGGAGAAAATGTTAAAAAAATAATATATGAATATTGGAAGAACAATTTGCGTGTTTCACCAACTGCAAGGCATGTGATGCGAAGAAGAATAACACGAAATCAGTACGAAGAACATGAAAAACATCTCTTGGAAACCACTCAGATAGAGTTATTCAACAAGTTCAAAGAAGAGAATCATCAAATTCATGTTTCACTCTGTGCTTTTGTTCAACAAAAACCATGGTATGTAAAACCTATCACCATATGCGACACTTGTTGTTGTCGTTATCATGTGGAATTTGAGTTATATTATGACACATTCCTTGATTTCGGTAGAACATTATGGAAGGATTCACCTCCTCCTTCCACTATCCGTGAATTCATATCTCAAATTCTATGTGAGAGAAAGCGATGAACTATTTTACAAAAAGAAATGTGTTGGTGGTAAAAAATGCGATGATTGTGGAAATTTGACTAAATTTCAAAACAAATATCGTATTGATATAAATGATCAATCATTGTCCAACATGAAAGTGAAATGGAAGAGATATGAATATATCGATACATCGATTCAAGGTGCAAATAGTGTTAAAATAATTGAATTACTAGAAGACGAAATTTTTGTGATAGAATTTTTGAGAAAGTTTGAGGCAGAAATTTACAAATACACCAAGCATTCCCATAGAGCTCGATGGCAAGACTTGCAATTCAAAAAATCTCGTGAATTTTTTCCACCAGGGACCATTTTGTCAGTGATTGATTTTGCGGAAAACTACACATTTGTTCCACAAAAAGAAATTCAGAGTGAATACTATCATTCTGACCAAGTCTCCATGCTCGTCCATATTCTATATAGACATGTTGAACAAAATGTCGATCATATAGAAAGCACGAGTGAAAATCAACATATCATTAAAGAATATCACTTTTATATCAGTGACGATCGTACACATGATACATGTTTTGTACAACATTGTTTTGGAAGAATTTATGATTCATTGAAAAATCGTGGAATAACATTCAATGAACATTGGATATGGTCAGATGGATGCGTAGGTCAATTCAAATCTGCACGATCATTCTTTTGGTTGTGTTGTCTTCATAAGAAAACTTGCATTAAACATTGTTGGAATTTCTTTGAGACTGGCCATGGAAAAGGAGAACATGATGGTGCAGGAGCATGCATAAAACGAGCACTTCGAAGATATCAAATGAACCACTCTCCAAGCCGACTTGTGAACGCTAAAGAAGTTGTTCAATGGTGCATCGCTTCTCTAAGCCATGAGACTAACCCATCAAGGGAAGTGCGAAGGTACATTCAATTTAATTTATATTGGAAATCTAATTTTAAACATTGTACATTTATCGTGCAATGATTATCTTTGATTGTATTTTGATATCATATTTACAAATTCTTCTTTTAATTTTCCATATAAAGGTTTTTCTGGCATATTGGGATCGAAGACGTAGATAGATCAATTGGAAATGACATTGAAACAATAAAAGGGACTCGAAAATTGCATTCAATTAAAACAAAGTCATCCAGAAATGTGTTTGCATTGGATAAAAGAAAATATTCTTGTTTTTGTCATGTTTTCATAGACAACACAAAATCCAATGACGTTTGTGAAAACAAAATGTATGTAAAAGATTGGAAACATATAGAGCTAAATACAAAGGGAAAAATGTCTGTTGCAATGTTTGAAGAAATGCAATCAGAGGAAACTACAATATCATTCGATGGTGATCGAGTTTCTGATCTTGTTAGAGAAGGTAACATTTGAATTGCTTTCTAATGATTTAAAGATCTAGAAATAAATTTAAATATGTATAATTTTGTTTAAAAGTTTGTTTTATTGTGCAGGAGATGTTTTTGTTGTAATTGCACCTATTGACAATGATGAAAATGTTAAGTATTATTTGATGCGTTGCACTGAATGAAAAATGAAATTATTAGAAAACTATAATGATCACGGATTTCAATATGACAGAGGATCTATTATACTGAAAGGTTATTTTTTCAGACAAACTAATCAAAGTGGGGACTTTGTTTACTTTTAAGACTATGAACCTGATTCCATAAGTTGTGAATATAGTCACTTGGGTTTTGCAGCACGCATAAAGTTGATAGAGGTTCAATCAAAGAAAAAAACGAAAATTAAGAAATGGAAAATGTCAAAATCTGATCATGAACGGATTATTGAAGATGGCATTCCATTGGAATTTTTTTGATTGAATTGCCCAACAATTTATTCTCTTTGGATTAAATATGTTTTAGAACTTCTAGTACTCAACTAAAAATTGAGCTTCTTATGTTATTTGTGCAAGTGTTTGCACATGTAAAATTTGTTTTGGTACATGCACGTGTTCTAGTATCAACTGAAAGTAGCTTTTCTATACATGTGCATTGATGAAAAATGTTACATGTATTGGATATATATATATATATATATATATATATATTCTCTAGAATGAAATTAATTTTTCAAGTAGTTTTACTATGTGCATTGATGAAAAATGATTCACGTACTCAATATATATGTTCTAGAATGAAATTAACTGGAACTAGTTTTTCTATGTGCATTGATGAAATACTAGTTGGATTTTCCAGTAAAAAGCATCCACAATGTAAATAAATCATCCACAGTATAGTTTTGTATGAATATTCCTTTTAGACAAGAGACTCGGAGCACTTCTCCGTCTTTTGGTGGGATTTGACCCACATCTCTATTCCTGATTGAAAATCTAGTACAAAATTTGTTTGTCCAATGGTCGGATATGTTCAATGTGCATTGATGAAAAATGTTACTTACATATTGGATATATATGTTCTAGAATGAAATTAATTGTTCAAGTATTTTTACTATGTGCATTGATGAAAAATGATTTAAATGTACTCAATATATATGTTCTAGAATGCAATTTTAACTAAAAGTAGTTTTTCTATGTGCATTGATGAAAAATCATATTGGATATATACACGAACTTAATGTGCCCAATTTTTCTTGTGAGCTTTTCTGGTAAAAAGTATCTTTGCAATGTAAATAAATCATCTACAATATAGTTTTGTACGAATATTCCTTTCAGACAAGAGACTCGGAGCACTTCTCTAACTTTTGGTGGGATTTGACCCACATCTCTATTCCTGATTGAAAATCTAGTACAAAATTTGTCTGTCCAATGGTCGGATATATGTTCTATGTTCTAGAATGAAATTAACTGAATGTCATCAATTTACCAAATTATAAATCAACAAGGCTACCTATTTGAGTGCATTAATGACATTGACCCAAATTCAACAAACATATATGTACTTCTTATATTTCCAATCAAAATTAAAGGGATAATTTGTACATATATCTACTTCTTTAAACTCTTTTTTCAATTAGAGCTCAATTGATACATGGTTAGTTGCATTGAAAAGATATGTTCTTCCTATTGGAAATTTTTTCACTCAAACAAGACTATGTAGAGATCAAAAGCAATCTTAAGATTCCAAATGTACTTCAACCATCCAAAACATGAGTTTTAAAAACTTTTTGATTAAATCAAAACAATACAAGTCACATAGGAGTCTTCTATCTAAGCCAAATGTAGATTGAAACCATCTAAAACTTAGATCAAAACATTTAACATTATATCAAAACATTTAACATTTAACATTAAATCAAAATTAAAGGGATTTACATATAACTACTTCTTTACCCTTTTTGATTAAATCAAAACAATACTTCACATGGGAGTCTTCTATCTAGGCCAAATGTAGATTGAAACCATCCAAAACTTAAATCAAAACATTTAACATGTTATATCTTGAAACATTTAACATTTAACATTAAATCAAAATTAAAGGGATTTACATATAACTACTTTAATCTTTTTGAATATATCAAAACAATACTTCAAATAGGAGTATCTTCCATCTAGGCCAAATGTAGATTGAAACCATCCAAAACTTAGATCAAAACATTTAACATTTAACATTGAATCAAAATTAAAGGGATTTACATATACAACTACTTATTTACTCTTTTTTATTCAATCAAAACAATACTTCACATAGGAGTCTTCCATCTAGGCCAAATGTAGATTGAAACCATCCAAAACTTAGATCAAAACATTTAACATTATATCAAAACATTTAAAATTTAGCATTAAATCAAAATTAAAGGATTTACATATATATAACTGTAATGAACATAATGTACATAGCGAGACCCGTCTCCTGGGTTGCCTAACTAGCCAACACCAGAGGGGTTCTGAATCAAAAAAATAGAAAAGGGGTTGCCCATAACCAGGAAAAAGCTAAAGAGGACCTGACATCAGGCTAGCTATCGATGTGTGTAGGAGGATTCTCCTCCACAATTGGACAACCGTAGTCCTCCGGATCATCATCTACTCCCTTGGAGTGCTGGGAGGAGTTGTCGCTGCTTGCGCCATCACTGCTGGAGCTCGTCGAGCCGGATTTGACTGGAAGAGCTGCCGACTTCCTAGTGTCCTGGGGCTGATGGGTTGGGATGGTGGACTTTCTCCACCGCTTCCTGGAACTAGAAGCACCTTCATCTTGCGACTCCTCCTGAAAAGAGATGGAAATGGTCGCCGTAATTCGCGGTCTGACCATAGCGCTGGTGAAGTGAAATTGTGCTTCATTGCTTGCTGGAGGAGGGTGGCTACCTGTGTCATGGATGGAAAGAGGAGGGCGAGAGCCAACACTCCTGCCCCCTCCATCCCTACCCCCACCTCCTCTTCTGCAACGCATCCGTTGTCTACGCATGGGGTCTTCCATAGGCCAAATGTAGATTGAAACCATCAAAAACTTAGATCAAAACATTTAACATTATATCAAAACATTTAAAACATTTAACATTAAATTAAAATTAAAGGGATTTACATTTAAAACATTTAACATTAAATCAAAATTAAAGGGATTTACATTAAATGTAGATTAAAATGGTATCCAAAACTTAGTTTTAAAAACTTTTTGATTATATCACAACATTACTTCACATGATTAATGTACTTCAACCATCCAAAACTTGGGTTTTAAATTTTTTTTGATTATATCACAACATTACTTGACATGCCATCCAATTGTAGTTCAACTATCCAATAAAAACATTTAATATTATATCACATGTGCCAAATGTAGATTTAAACCATCCAAAACTTAATTTTTAAAAACTTTTTGATTATATATCGTGCAACATTACTTCACATGCCATGCCAATTATAGTTCAACTATCCAATAGAAACATTTAACATTATACCACATGTGCCAAGTGTAGATTGAAACCATCCAAAACTTAAGTTTTAAAAACTTTTTGATTATATATCATGTAACATTAAAACATTAAACATTTAAAACATTAAATATCACATGCAAAATGTAGATTGAAACCATCCAAAACTTGAGCTTTAAAAACTTTTTTATTATATCATACATAACATTACTTCACATGCCATGCCCATTATAGTTCAACTATCCAATAAAAACATTTAACATTATATCACATGCCAAATGTAGATTGAAACCATCCAAAACTTAACTTTTAATTTAACAAAAAAATTTAGATCACAACATTACTTCACATGCCAAATGTACTTCAAGCATCCAAAACTTAAATTTTAAAGACAAAAAAAATTATAACACATCATTACATAACATGCCAAATGTAGTTCAGAAGCAAAACAAAACTTAAATTTTAAAAACAAAACAAATTATAACACATCATTACATAACATGCCAAATGTAGTTCAGATGACAACTTTAATTTATAGATGACAAAATTACTAGTAGTTCAATTATCCAAAACTTAAAAATTTTAAAAACCAAACAAATTATATAACAACATTACTTCACATTCACATGGAAAAAGTACTAAAACCATCCAAAATTAATTTTTTGGAACAAAACAAATTATATTAACACTATAATAAAATATGTCCAAAAATTGTAGATCTCACTAATATCAAACTGTCAAGTTATATATAAAAAATAAAATTTAAGACTATCTAAATCTTGAATCAAATCTACAAATCATGTCCATCAAATAGAGATGGATCTAGCATCTTTCCTATCAGGGTCTCAATCCGCACGCTATCATGTGAAGCATGGGAAACCTACATACAAAATACACATGTACTTGAACATTAAAATTTGATGTTTTAAAAATGAGTGAGAATATATATAGAACTTCATGTAAACAAAAATTTAAAAAAAAAAAAAATCATGCAATACCTCATGAGGTTCCCTCTCCATTTAATAACTTGCAAAAAGTTCTGCCCCCATGGGAACATCTACAATGGTAAACTTTACAATATACATGTATAGTTAAATATATATATATATATATTAAAAAATTTCAAATGAAAATGCACGTGTACATATATAAACTTATTTTCAATAATATTAAAAAAAATGTTAGAAAACTTGTTCAAATGGTTGAAATGGTGTGGATGTTCCTATCTTCATTGCTAGAGTCTGTGGATTAAAGAAATATTCTATAGGAACTGTCACTTTCGTCATTCATCATGCGTGACAACTGCAAATGGTGTTTTAACATATAATGACACATTTTTGTTAGATTAATGTACATACAAATAAATGTATACATGTACATACACATGTATTTATTACAAATTGTACACATGTATATATATGTTAAAATAATGTCAAAGCCTAAGGTCATTAACACATACCTTTCCCGTGCCCTCTTCCTCATGAAGAATTATGTCTTGAAAACCATTGCGAAATTTTTTTTCATATATTCAAAGATATTCAACATTCATGTTTTCAATCTCTTCATCTGTACAATCCACAAAATTGGCACGTGCATTTTCACGTGCTCTTTGTTGATTTAGACAAACATAGACTCCACCAAATACACTGTAAACATTGTCGATCATGACATCCATTGCTTCTCAACTTATTTGAGAAGTCGCATCCATCTCTGACCGCAGAGTTTCAACCTGAAAAGGTCGACTCACCAATGGTGGCTCAGGGCGAGGCAACTCCACATCTCGCTTAGTGCCCTTACGGTTATACAATCGACCTTTCCCCGGACCAAAAAATTCTAACAGAAGGTCATTGTAGTTGGGTTTCATATCCAAAAAAAATTTGCGTAAAACAATTGTGCAAAATAAACAAGAACCTCGTCGTTCCATGGGAGCCTTCCATAGGTTGCAAGGTGACTATCATACAAATAGTGAGCTATATTTGGGTGCTGGAAATATTGCACCTTCAGCATTTTTCTTTTTGGCCCTTCCTTGAAATTAAACATTG
Organism: Pinus albicaulis; assembly: GCA_034641835.2. Taxonomy (NCBI): domain Eukaryota; kingdom Viridiplantae; phylum Streptophyta; class Pinopsida; order Pinales; family Pinaceae; genus Pinus; species Pinus albicaulis. The sequence goes on along the minus strand of CM076570.1, from coordinate 793,051,536 downwards.
ACTTTGCCATATCTTTTGTAACTCTTTGTTTTACATCCTCCCATTTATCTGGACCCATTACTATTTCCTTTCTCTTTCTCATCACTTTTAGAAATGTATCAGTCCTTGGCCCAAGAGTTTTGTACACATTTACAAGTTCGCTCAATGAATGTGTAACTATTTAGAGGCTTTGTCAACTCTCAGGAGGTAGAGTCAAAGCCATGAGATCTCTCAGCAATTTTGGATGAAGTTTTTCACACCTTTGTAAGGTGCATTGTGCCATGTTTGTTTCCCATGGTATATCAAAAATTTCGGCCAGATAGGTTGCGCTGGATAGACAACCTTCTTCATGAATGTAGCGTTCTGCCCTGCGTCTATTTTGACCAATATTTGGAACATTTTAGGCCTCTGCATCAATATATATATATAATTTCGTATATTAGAAAAAACACATGTAAAAAAATTTGTACAAATTCAATGAAAAAAAATATTGAAATTGATAGCAACCTTGACGTGGTTGGTTAGCATCTTCTCCACCATGAAACTGTTGAGACCAAGAAAGACCCTGCTAAGAACCAGACCCAGAAAGACCCTACTGAGAACCAGCACCACCAACCGTTGATTGACCTTTGAGGGAATAAATGTCACCCCCTTCACACAACCTGCTACCACTCATTGATGGCCCTCTAAGGGGATTTGAACCACCACCAACCTCTCGAGATGAGAGAGAAGCTTCATAAACAAATACGAATTTATAATCAATTGAAAAATACATTCATGTGTAGATATAAATATATGTACACATTCATTGATTAAATTGCGTGAACCATACCATGACTGGGTGAACCATGGGCACACTCCATGGATGGAGTAGAGACCCTTCTCTTCTTAGCTCCTAAAAATTAAAAAATGAAACTTATTAACAACTAATTTAACTCACAAATTTAATAAAAAATCAATTCCATATGTACAAACATGTATGGAGATTTAAGATTATATTTAACTACCGTGAACATCCCCTGATCTCTAAACCCCCATATGGGATTCGGTTGATCTTCGTCGTTCATCATCCATGATATATATATCTATTGGTGGACATTTACACAAAATAAATTTCAGAAAATCAATTTGTAATTTAGTGTACACAAATTATGTAGAACACAACTTTCAAAGCAATAATTGATGCGTGAAACTCAATTTAAGAAAAGAAAAAAATTATAAAAATGATAAGTTCATCAAATTTCGCTTTACATGGTGGGAGCACACTTGGTATAAAATTGAAAAAACACATGGTCATTAAAAAAGAAGTGAAACTGCATTTAAACAAACTCCATTTAAACAAAAATTTGTTGAATTCCCCGCATTTTAATTTTATAAAAATGTGAAGTTCACCATTTGTTGCAAATGTGAAGTTCACCAAGTTGCGCTTTATATGGTGTGGTGGGAGCACACTTGGTATATAATTGAAAAAAACACATGGTCATTAAAAAAGACACATTTATAAGTACACAACACACACATATCCAAGATATGTTACAATGTCCATCAATAAATTTTGAAGGAGAGTGTCTCAACACTAATTCATCTTTGAGAGATGAATCTTGAATTTTTGAAGAAGAGCATCTCAAAACCAATTCATCTTTGAGAGATGAATCTTGCATTGGCATTGCTCTGTATAATTCTAATTCATCTTTGATAGATGAATCATGAATTGGCATTTCCCCACGCAATAGATCAGCAGACATCTTATTCACATTTGTATAATGCCTTATACTAAAAAATTGAAATTGGCTAACAATATTGTTTCTATTCCATGCAGTTCTTTTAGCCTCTCCTTCTTAACTTGGCACACGCCATTCATCTGGTTGCACACAAGTTCAAAATTGGTGAAAACTACAATTCCATTTGATCCATACTCCATCGTTGTTCCCAAGCCTTCTATCAATCCAATATAATATGCCTCGTTGTTTGTTGTTCTTCTCGGTATATTCATTTTCCTTTGGACGACTTTGCTAGTCGCAATATTGGAAAGCACATATGTAATCATTGTTTTCCCTGGATTGGGATAGCAGGAAACTTCTATGCATTCCATTTTTCAACCATATTTAATGGTTTTCTTATCCCTGAAGAAAAAAAAAAAAAAAAAAAAAATAAAATAAAAAAATTCAATAAAAATATATTAAATCGACATTTATTGCAAATGCATGAGAGAAATGACACAAGATCATGAGGTAAATGACATGTGCATTTTTTATCTTAAAGTTTGACTTAAAAAGTTTATGGTAGAGTTCACATCTAAAATTAATGGGAGGAAGCCTTTAGTTTGTGGGAGAAATGGCACATGTACACAGTTTACCTTAAAGTGGTTGTGTTTTATGGATATTAGAGGAAGCCTTTAGTTTGTGGGAGAAATGACACATGTACATAGTTTACCTTAAAATGGTTGTGTTTTATGGATATTAAAATGAAGAACTTCTATTTAGATCCATTCCAGAGATTGACTGTAGGGGCATTTACTAGATATGTCACCTTTCATAAAAGATGAGATCTAGAGGCTACCTGGCGCTTTACAAACTCTGCCTATAGAACTTGTAGAAGTAAACACTACCTATCCCAATTTTACCGTGTGAAGGGTGTAGAGGACCCGTGGAATCACTCAAGATTGTATTATTAAACCTTTGGTTTAATGATCTTCAACCTTTGGTTGTACTTTGAAGGTCCTTGACCTTCATCCTTCAACTGGAGGTTGTAGATCCTTCAACCTTTGGTTGATATTTCCTTAAACCTTTGGTTTAATGATCTTCAGTCGTTGGTTGTAGATCCTTCAACCTTTGGTTGTCCTTCATCCTTAAACCTTTGGTTTGTAGATCCTTCAACCGAAGGTTATAGATCCTTCAACCTTTGGTTGGTTGTACTTTCAACCTTTGGTTGTTTCTCCTAAAACATTTCAAACTTTGGTTGTACTTTGAAGGTCAAGGGACCTTCATCCTTCAACCTTTGGTTGTTGATCCTTAAACCTTTGGTTTAATGCAAAGGTCCTTGACCTTACTCATTGGGCAAGCCCAACCTTCCTTAAACCTTTGGTTTAATGATCTTCAATCGTTGGTTGTAGATCCTTTAGGACGGGTTCCATCCATTCCTTCCTATGGTTGATCCTTCAACCTTTGGTTGTCCTTCATCCTTAAACCTTTGGTTTAATGATCTTCAACAATTGGCTGTAAAGCCTTCAACCTTTGGTTGTCCTTCATCCTTAAACCTTTGGTTTAATGATCTTCAACCAAAGGTTGTAGATCCTTTAGGATGGGTTCCACCCATTCCTTCCTATGGTTGATACTTCAACCTTTGGTTGTCCTTCATCCTTAAACCTTTGGTTTAATGATCTTTGAAGATCCTTTAGGATGGGTTCCACCCATTCCTTCCTATGGTTGATCCTTAATGGCTCTATAAGGGCATAGGGTCCCATACATATGGTTATATGGCCTTATGAGGGCATGGGGTCCCATCAGTAATGGCCCTATAAGGGCATGGGGTCCCATCATATGGGTGATATGACTTGATATGATTGATAATAATCAGTTCATATCATCGCATTAATCAACTGCAAGGACCTTGAATGGCCCTATGAGGGCATAGGCTCCCATCAGTAATGGGAGGGCCTTCCATGACATGCCGAAGGACCTTATAGACCCCCTTAAGGGGCCATAGAGGCTTATTATCCTAATGGTTGGGTGGACCATAGGATCTATAAGTGCAGCTATAAGGAGGCAATAAGGCCTTCAATGATATTCTAATGGCCCCTCTTCTCCACGGGGGTGTGCTACACGGAGTCCAGTTACCTCCTGAGGGTTGGGCCATTAATACCAGTGACCTAACTTGAGGGCATCGCCGACTGTTAAAACGATGGTGACCTCCTGAGGGGCATATCCTATTGGATAACTGACCTAACTTGAGGGGTGTACTCAATAGGATTTTGCCTAAGAGGGCCATAGAGGACCGTTTAAGGCACGTTGGAGGCATTGATGGCAGCGTTACCTCATGAGGGCATCACTAGAATGGGCTCTACAAGATATTAAGGTAAATCTGTATATCTATTAAGTGTTTCAATAGAAGTGTAATAATAATTTCAAAAATAAAATATTCTACTTCCTTCAATCAGTATTTACATATCATCAATGATTTACATATCATCATAAAGTACCACTTCCTCACACAACAAGTCTTTGAGAAAATAGTGAAGATGGAATACATACCCACAAAGCCTCTTGTTAGAGAAGCATTTGAATATGTGAGAAACAAATTAGGAATAGTTCTTGTAAATTATCTTGTTAGAGAACCATTTGAACATATGAGAAACAAATTAGGGATAGTTCTTGTAAATTATTATCACTTATTTGACTTCAAAAAAAGAGCCTATGAAATTGAGTGCAATATCTATGTGGTAGAGTACACAATATCTAAGGGGGAGAATACAATATATTTGACTTCAAAAGAAGAGCCTATGAAATTGAGTGCAATATCTATGTCGGAGAGTACACAATATCTAAGGGGGAGAATAGATATAATGAAGGAATAGAAAGAGTAACAAAAAGCATATGATTGTGTCAATAATTTGAAGTAGTCAAGAAAGATAAGAAAGGACCATCAAAATTGAGTGAAATATGTATATGATCAAGTGTCAATAATTTGAAGTAGTCAAGAAAGATAACAAAGGACCATCAAAATTGAGTGCAATATCTATATGATCAAGTGTCAATAATTTGAAGTAAAGAAAGATAACGAAGGACCATCAAAATTGAGTGCAATATCTATATGATTGTGTTAATAATTTGATAATCTGAAGTAGTCAAGAAAGATAACAAAGGACCATCAAAATTGAGTACAATATCTATGTGGGAGAGTACACAATATCTAAGGGGGAGAATACAATATCTTTGACTTCAAAAGAAGAGCCTATGAAATTGAGTGCAATATCTATGTGGGAGAGTACACAATATCTAAGGGGGAGAATAGATGTAAGGGAGGAATAGAAAGAGTAACAAAAAGCATATGATTGTGTCAATAATTTGAAGTAGTCAAGAAAGATAACAAAGGACCATCAAAATTGAGTGCAATATCTATATGGTCAAGTGTCAATAATTTGAATGATCCAGGTGGATTAAACAGGTACAAGTACAAGTAGCTCAACACAGAGGGCTCAAAAATCAAAGTGTTCAAATTGTTATTCAACCAGCTTCAGATTGTAGATCTCGTCATTCTGAATCCAACGACGCAGACGACACTCAATTCCGAGTTCGTATGAAGGAGTTAGGAGCGGTCAAAGTTCCAGGTTGACTTGGTGATGTGGCAGACTAAGGAGGCAAATTTTTTTCTGAAACCCAGCCACCATATTTTGGCCAACCTGGCCAGATTCCAGGCGAATTTGTGGGACCGTTAATTGCACTCCTTCGGTCAAAAATCTGAAGGTTCAAAAAATAATTCTTTGTTTATGTAACAAATAAAACAAAAAATATATATAATAAGGTTGGCGGGCCACCAACCCCGCCACCCCATGCAAATCCATATAATATAAAAAAGGAGTATTATTTGGGGGCAGGTGGTCAGCCTTGCCACCCCCGCGGTCTCCACACTGTCCAGTGGTTTCGCATTAAACGGGGCGGGGGTTGTTAACCCCACCGCCCGCCAATCGCACACTTGGCACGGTTACATACGGGCGGGCCACCCAATATGGGTTCACCAACCCCCCCCCATCAACATCAGCAACGTTTAAAATATGATACGGTTCAACGATGAGATAAAAAATGTAATGTGGTTAAAAATTCAAAATGGGTTTCGGTATTTTAATGGAGGGGTCGGGATTTGACCACCCGACCTCCTCCCTAACCTTTGGATCTCCAACCAACTCGTCCAACGGTGATCTTGAAGAATCCGCCCATGCTACATTATATAAACTCAGATTTTCATAAGTGTGCCCAAGGCCATGGAGGAGCGAAGAGCGCGCATGGATTTCTAGAGTTATTATTTTTTATTGCAGGTGTAGTGGAACCATGAGCTAGAAAAGAGGTAGGCAGAACCTTGATTGAGGTCAAATTTCAGGAGGGCAAAATTTTGACTTTGTCCAAATGGGACAAATTTTATGTCATTTCAGCACTACTCGACGCCACGAGTCTGATGGTGTGCTCAGTGTCTGCATCTGAGTTTTTAATTTTTCAGCCACTTTTGGAAGTGGGTTATGCCGGTGTCAGATTTCCACATGTGAGCAGTCGTTTTCACCTTTTTCGATGCCACAAGATTGATGGTGTTTTTAGATTCAGCCGCAAAGAAGCTCAGCCTTCAGCAAATGGTAGCATGAGGTATATGATGTGAATTCCATGTACTTCTTTATTTATTTCTCTGAGATGCATTATGTCTTGCAGATCCCAGTTGATACATGAGTCGTAGGATCTTGCTTTTTGTTGTTATTAATGTACTTTCAGTTATGGATTTGTGTCATGTATGAGTCCCTTTTATGCCACATTGGCGAGAGGCTCAATTTCATATGTGTATTTTTGAGATCCCTTTTTTGCCAGGATTGGCGGGATACTCTTATTTATTACATGTCAGCTATGGTCATATTGATAGGAGTCTTTCTTTATGTATGAGAGTTCTGCAGTGGAACATCTCTTAAAGAAGTCAAGCCACTCCTGCATGAGGGCAATTTTTCCTTGTATGTCATAAGAAAGCACATCCATGTACATCTTCTTCTTACAACACATAATGCAGCGGCCTACACCATCTTGACACCGAGGCCCGGAGATGTAGTCCCTCCTGGATGAACTCCATCATCAAATGACGTGTTCTTATGATTGTTGATCTTGTTCATTTATGTTTCTCTTATTTATAGCTATAGTTGTTCATTTATGTTCTTTAACGTCTTAATTAAATGCAATTATAATTATCAGTCGAAGTAAAAGGTCTTGGTTAAGGGTATCAAGAATTTTACCCTGGATCATTGAAGTAGTCAAGAAAGATAACAAAGGACCATCAAAATTGAGTGCAATATCTATATGATCAAGTGTCAATAATTTGAAGTAAAGAAATATAACAAAGGACCATCAAAATTGTGTGCAATATCTATATGATTGTGTCAATAATTTGATAATTTGAAGTAGTCAAGAAAGATAACAAAGGACCATCAAAATTGAGTGCAATATCTATATTCAATCAAGTTTCAATAATTTGAAGTAAAGAAAGATAACAAAGGAATATCTATATGATTGTGTCAATAATTTGATAATTTGAAGTAGTCAAGAAAGATAACAAAGGACCATCAAAATTGAGTGCAATATCTATGTGGGAGAGTACACAATAACTAAGGGGGAGAATACAATATAAGGAAGGAATAAAAATAGTAACAAGAAGCATATGATTGTGTCAATAATTTGAAGTAGTCAAGAAAGATAACAAAGGACCATCATCAAATTCAAATTGAAAGATCAATTAGTCTTCTTCATGAAGAATAAGCATTAACTAGGTTCATCATTTAAAGGGTTCATTTTTTAATGAAAATTTTTATGAATAATATGGAATGAATCATTGTACATTATGATAAATCTTGTATTTAAATGACATTTGATCTATGAATAAAAAAGAAAATGGGATCATCTCTTCATATATATATGTGTGTAAGAGAGAAATAAAAAGCAAAGGTAATTCCACCAAGCCTAAAGGAGAATGTCCTAATACATTAAATTATGTCCTAATACATTAAATTATGTTTGGTTTCTAGAAGCATTAATCATGAAAGCAAAGGTAATTCCACCAAGCCTAAAGGAGCATGTCCTAATACATTAAATTATGTTTGTTTTCTAGAAGCATTAATCATGAAGAGTCATGAGATCCACATTTCGACCATACTATTTTCAAGTTAAAGGAGCATGTCCTAATACATTATTATGTTTGGTTTCTAGAAGCATTAATCATGACTTTTCTTTGAGATCCACATTTCCATCATACTATTTGCAAGTTCACATTTCCATCATGCTATTTGCAAGTTCTATATGAAGATATGTAGTCTAATAACTAATTAGTTCACATTTCCATCATGCTATTTGCAAGTTCTACATGAAGATATGTAGTCTAATAACTAATTAGAAAGTTGTGATGTCCTAATACATTATTATGTTTGGTTTCCATCATACTATTTGCAAGTTCTATATGAAGATATGTAGTCTAATAACTATACAGTATAGCCCATATAACATATAACGACCTTTGACAGTATGAGCAAAGAGTCAAAAAACAGAGAGGCCTCCCAGCAGAGTTCCACCTGTTCATCAAGGTAAGCAACATAATATCGGAAGTGAAACAATGACACCACTAAACATATGTGAATTTAGATATTAAATTGACATTTATTGCAAATGACATGTGCATGGTTTATCTTAAAGTTTGACTTAAAAAGTTTATGGTAGAATTCACATCTAAAATTAATGGGAGGAAGCCTTTAGTTTGTGGGAGAAATGACGTGCATGTAAATAGTTTACCTTAAAGTGGTTGTGTTTTATGGATATTAAAATGAAAAACTTCTATTTAGATCTATTCCAAATATTGAATGTAGGGGCATTTACTAGATATGTCACCTTCCATAAAAGATGAGATCCAGAGGCTACCTGGCCCTTTACAGACTCTGCCTATAAAACTTGTAGAAGTTAAGAAATTTACATTCACAAATTTACTTGTGAGAAATTTACATTGACAACATATAGAGATTCAACTAGGCTTGTGAAAAGTACAAGTGGACAATGTATAATTCTACTTAGAATAGCCTTTTGTTTAATGGTTAAGCAAGAAAGAGTCGTTACTTTCTCTATCTAGAGTAGAAGTGGAATACATAGTAGTTACCTCTTTTTGAGTGTTTTGGATGAAATGGGCTCTACAAGATATTAAGGTAAATTTCTTTTTGAGTGAGTAGAAGTGGAATGTACATAGTAGTTACTTCTTTTTTAGTGTTTTGGATGAAATGGGCTCTACAATATATTAAGGTAAATTTCTTTTTGAGTGAGTAGAAGTGGAATTTACATAGTAGTTACTTCTTTTTGAGTGTTTTGGATGAAATGGGCTCTACAAGATATTAAGGTAAATTTATTTTTGAGTGTTTTTGATGAAACGGGCTCTACAAGATATTAAGGTAAGGTAAATTTATTTTAGAGTGTTTTGGATGAAATGGGCTCTACAATATATTAAGGTAAGGTAAATTTCTTTGAGTGTTTTGGATGAAATGGGCTCTACAAGATATTAAGGTAAATCTATATATCTATTAAGTTTTTCAATAGAAGTGTAATAATAATTTCAAAAATAAAATATTCTACTTCCTTCAATCACTATTTACATATCATCATAAAGTACCACTTCCTCACACAACAAGTCTTTGAGAAAATAGTGAAGATGGAAGACATACCCACAAAGCGTCTTGTTAGAGAAGCATTTGAATATATATGTGAGAAACAAATTAGGAATAGTTCTTGTAAATTATTTTGTTAAGGAACCATTTGAACATGTGAGAAACAAATTAGGGATAGTTCTTGTAAATTATTGTCACTTATTTGACTTCAAAAGAAGAGACTATGAAATTGAGTGCAATATCTATGTGGGAGAGTACACAATATCTAAGGGGAGGAATACAATATATTTGACCTCAAAAGAAGAGCCTATGAAATTGAGTGCAGTATCTATGTAGGAGAGTACATAATATATAAGGGGGAGAATAGATACAAGGAAGGAATAAAAAGAGTAACAAAAAGCGTATGATTGTGTCAATAATTTGAAGTAGTCAAGAAAGATAACAAAGGACCATCAAAATTGAGTGCAATATCTATATGATATCTATATGATCAAGTGTCAATAATTTGAAGTATAGAAAGATAACAAAGGACCATCAAAATTGAGTGCAATATCTATATGATTGTGTTAATAATTTGATAATTTGAAGTCGCCAAGAAAGATAACAAAGGACCATCAAAATTGAGTGCAATATCTATGTGGGAGAGTACACAATATCTAAGGGGGAGAATACAATATAAGGAAGGAATAAAAAGAGTAACAAGAAGCATATGATTGTGTCAGTAATTTGAAGTATTCAAGAAAGATAACAAAGGACCATCATCAAATTCAAATTTAAAGATCAAGTAGTCTTCTTCATGAAGAAGAATCATTAACTAGGTTCATCATTTAAAGGGTTCATTTTTTAATGAAAAAATTTATGAATAATATGGAATGAATCATTGTACATTATGATAAATATTGTATTTAAATGAAATTTGATCTATGAATAAAAAAGAAAATGGGATCATCTCTTCATATATATGTGTGTGTGTGTAAGAGAGAAATAAAAAGCAAAGGTAATTCCACCAAGCCTAAAGGAGCATGTCCTAATACATTAAATTATGTTTGGTTTCTAGAAGCATTAATCATGAAGAGTCATGAGAACCACATTTCGACAATATTATTTGCAAGTTAAAGGAGCATGTCCTAATACATTATTATGTTTGGTTTCTAGAAGCATTAATCATGAAGAGACATGAGATCCACATTTCCATCATACTATTTGCAAGTTCACATTTCCACCATGCTATTTGCAAGTTCTATATGAAGATATGTAGTCTAATAACTAATTAGCAAGTTGTGATGTCCTAATACATTATTATGTTTGGTTTCCATCACACTATTTGCAAGTTCTATATGAAGATATGTAGTCTAATAACTATACAGTCTAGCCCATATAACATATAACAGCCTTTGACAGTATGAGAAAAGAGTCAAAAAAAGAAGAGGCCTCCCATAAGAGTTCCACCTGTTCATCAAGGTAAGCAACATAATATCGGAAGTGAAATAGTGACACCACTGAACATATGTGAATTTAGAATGATTTCAACTCTTTTTTCAAAGGAGAAAAAACCTTGTTTCATATATTGATAACAGTTCATATACAAAATCCTCTTGATATACCCATAACAGGTTATCAAGTATAAAAGATTAGATTCTGTCTCATACAGAAATACATTACAGCAGTATAAAAGAAAATATGTATTGAAATATAAAAGACAATATTTAGTCACATTACAAAAATGCATTATCGCAGTATAAAAGACAATATGTAGGACCACATTACAAAAGATCAGATTTTGTCTCATACAGAAATACATTACAACAGTATAAAAGACAATATGTAGTCACATTACAGTAGTAGATCATTCTAGTTCAATCATTCTAGCATTGAGGAATCGAGAGAAGGCTCAGTAATGGCATAAGCTTAACAGTGGTGGTAAACTTCCATGCACAAGGTGAGAATCAGCTAGAGCGGATGAAATTGATGGATCCACAAGAACAATAACAACTGCAGCAATTGAATGCATATCATACTACCAAAAATTCAACATACATCTTACAGCAAAAGGTAATGAAATTTAAAGCATAAAAAGAGTGCACAACAGTCCAGTGAGGCTTCTGCTAGTAAGGTGGCAGCCACCAAGTGGTGGAGAACTGGAAGAGGAGACCGAGAAGCAGCTGTTCCCTGAAACTTGTGATTCAAGAGAGGTCACAAAGTGGAAATTTTATGTTTCAACGAGGTTTTTTCATTTCAATAAGGTTATTTTTTCAATAGTGCCCTCAAATATGTGGGATTGACTTAGGCATCCAACGTAAATTTGTGAGAGAAAGGGTGGCGTGTAGTGCTCACAAGGCCTATCAAGTTATCACTTATTGTTGGGGTTATAGTGGGTCCTGCCACCTTAGTTTGGTTATTCATGCTCTAGGTCTCCCATATCCATAATTTTATAAAAGCTAGTCCTATTCCCCTAGCCTTCCTCGTGTAGGGAAGCACTCGAGAAAGCAAGTCATAAGGCAATAACTAGGGTAAGAAGCAGAGCACTAACTATAGTAATGGGGTTAACGGGTGAGGTCTAAACCTCTTAAATGAATTTTCTATCACTAAGGAAGTTAAGAAAGAATATCCTTGAGGATAATTTAACATTGACAAGTCCACCTACCATAAAGCAAATAATCAAAGCTACAGGGAAAATCCTCCAAGGTAAAATCAAGAATAGGAGAGCAGGAATGGGAGTTCTTCCTTAATGGTAGTGGCACTTCCGATTGACTCAATTAATAGGTTTATTGCATCTTTTAAGTATGTGCCAAGCCTACTTCTATCCCCCTACTTGCCTACTTCTATTTCTAACAAGAAATACATTAGTGATACCAAAGTTGTCGAAAACAATTTATATGAAAAAAAAGAACATTTTCATGAAAAAAAAAGAAAATGAATAATTCATGCAGATTTCATGTGAATCCATTGATAAAGGTGCATAGGAGGAGGAGAATTACTTGGTAGTTCACTTGCTTGATGTCGCCGAAGATAATCACCAACAGAGCGGACGGAAGCAGCCCCAGACCAGTAGTAGCGCCGCAACAGATCACCGAACAGAACAACAACATAAAATCGCGCGAAGAAACAATGCTAAGAAACACAGATGCGGGAAACAAACAGATCACCGAATAGAATAGCCACAGAAAATCGTGCGAAGAAACAATGCTAAGAAAAACAGACGCGGGAAAAAAAAAGATCACCGAACAGAACAGCAACAGAAAATCGCGCGAAGAAACAATGAAACACAGACGTGGCAAACAAATGAACTTCGCGGGAGATATATTTATAAGAAGTAGTTCGGCCGAACTATTTTAAGAGTAAAAGCTAACTTTTGTTGCTGGTTTTCCCATCTCCAGCAAAAATTCTGTTTGCCCATGTCGTTAGTGTGCCGTCAATCTGAATGGAAGAACGAGTTCGGCCAAACTTTCTCATAAAGTTCAGCCGAACTATTGCCGAAAAAAAATTTCTGCCCCCGAATCTCACAAAAGTGTAACCCAGCTTCACATATCCGCCCCTATGCACTGGGGCGTTTTTGTGTATATACTCACCGATGCACTTAGACAACCTATGGGCACCATACAAATACCGATACCAATTATAAATCTCTGTGCATTTGTGTGATATTGCACACCGGGGCGTTTAAGAGTCTATATACACCGGTGTATTTGTATCACATATTTTCATTGCATGAATACTGATACAGATTATAAAGCTTGGTGCATTTGTGTGAAAGGATGCACCGATGCGTTTCTACAAGTCTACGCACCGGCACGTTGATACGACCTATGGGCATCGCTCAAATCCTAAGGTCAATTATAACGGCCCCGTGCGTTGTATCACCAACACTATGCCCGGTGCTATTTTATACCTTAATGACCCGGTGCATTCTTCTTTGACCGCCCCAGTACGCCATCCATAGGTATGCACCGGTGCGTTAAAGCCTCATTAACGCACTAAGGAAAACAACATCTGTAATAACCTAATAACCTCCGGCTACCCATTTTTTTTTAGTTGTGTTTAATTTCTGTTAAAAGCTCTGCAAAAACCTCTGTAACCATAAATGGATGTGGTAGCATATGTTTTTTTTGACAAATTTGGCCAATTTTATAACACTAAAAACCTCCTTTATAACCTCTGCTAGAGGGTCTTTTCCTTGTAGTGCCTCCTCTAAAACCCATTTTGCATTGGGAAGGAGGTTTCTTGCATACCTATCGTTAACACTTGATTCTGAGTTATCGTAGATTTTTATAGTGATATGTTCTTAAAGGCCTTCAATTTGTTGAGGAAGAGCGCCCATCTCGTCATCTTGATGGGCCAATATTCTTTTTAATTCATGGATTTCCTCTAATAGTTGAATGATGGTTCTCCATTGGTTTTGAAGTTTCATGTTGGTCTCCAAAATATCCAGGTGCAGAGTCTCCTCTAGTTGATTGCAATTGTGACTCAGATTTTTTGCATAAGAAAATTATTTGCTTTTGCTAGCTCTCCTTTTGGGCCAACTGATCAGGTGCTCAGTGTTAAGCTAAAAAATGGAAGTGCTCAGAATCGATTGGAAACTGAACGAAAACTAAGAGCTCGTCGCCAGGAATCCAACACAATTCATTTCATCGAAAAACGACTCCGGATGAGGAAGATAGGGCTTGCTAATTGTTTTCCTAAACAACTAACTTTTTTGCAGAAAATGATAGAATGGTGACATGGCAGCCTAGTCAGTAAGAAAAAATGATATTATGGGAACAATTATCCATTTTTCCCAATCACACTGTGACAAGTGTCATTGGAGGATTTTCCGGAAAGTTGGGTTAAGGTGAAATTTTTTTATGTTATCCTAAGGTCGAAATTATTGTGTAGAGGTGCATCTTTTTATTATATGGTGGGAAATTGTCCAACTAGAGGCAGACACGTGGTGCATCCAAGGGCTGCCACATGCCCCCTCTTGTGGACCAAGTTCAAGTCCAAATTTCAAGTGTAATCATATGGTATTTCATGTGGAAAAATTATTACATAGAGGCTGGGCGGAGGTCGGGGCTCAAATCCACAACTTCCCCCACACAATGCGCCCATGTTACCAGTATGCCACTCCTTTAGAACTTAACTATTATGGTTGCAAAATATATTTATTATGATAATGTTTGACCGGCAGGGGTAAGGAGGGGGCCACCCCCCTCACCACAGGACCATTTGCAAAGACCAGGAGTAGAGTTAAAGTTTAATGCATGGAATTAGCGTTAAAGTGGGGTTAATTAACCCTTAATAAAATGTTAATAGTGCTAATCCTATTTTCTTATGTGGGTTAATTAAAACATGCTTAGTGCATTTAAGCCACGTTTATCAGATAGTTAATCTACACCTAACTTAATTAATCCTAAGTTTAATTTGGAGGAGAGTTTGGTGGAATCTGCCAATTTCGGTGGATCTCCAAAATTAGTGGCCCTAACTAGAGTTTTCTCTAGATTTAGTGGAGATTTCCTAGGCCAAACTTTTTAGGCCATAACTTTTGCAAAATTCGACCAAATTAGGCTAAATAAGAGTCTATTCTGGATGATTTGAACATTATGAACACATTAAAGTAGGTTTCAGGAGCAGTAGAGGATTGTAAGCATCACTTTTTTTCCATTTTTAGCTAATACATAGGCCTAAGCCATGGAAGCTGGACCAAGGAGATATAGCTCTGGAGAGGTGAACTCCATCAAAAAATTGTGCTAATGGGCCATTTTGATGGTTTGTTGTACATTTTATTGCTGTTGTTCTGCATTATGTTTCAATATTTTTTATGCTCATGAATTTAACATAGAACTCAATACATTTACTTTTCTTACATTCACAAACACCTCAAGAAACCAATGCACATGAAGCAAACGATCAGCAAATTATTTACAATTATGAAGATGAAATTATCACAGAAAAACTAATATTCAGATTTAGATCAACCTGGTATCAAAAAAAAGGTTGAAAGGTTATTTTCTTGATATTTTATTGAGTTTTGTGCAAGTATGGTTTTAATGGTTGCAAATTTGTGATGCTTATAAGGTAAAAGTTTCAGAGAGAAGGGAAAGTATTGGTTTCTAGTCCTGTGGTTAAGACTAGAAGAGGGAGAGCCACAAGTCCACCATCTCCACCCATAGTTTCACTCACAACTGCACTTGAAGTACCTCAAGTTTTATCTCTAGCTGATATTGAAGAGGTACAAGTTGCACCAGAAGCTGAGCTTGAAACCATAGCCATCATGTCAGGTTTTGGAGAGACTGAAGGTCTTTCAGAAGAGGAAGCATACAAGAAGGCTTTCTATAAACTAACTGAAAGGGTTAGGATCCTCTTTGAAGAGAGGGTAAAAAATTATGAAGAGAGGGATTCAAAGGGTAGTGGAGGAAAGCCTCCTCCATCTCCACCATGCTCATCATCATCCTCATCATCACCATCACCATCATCTTCCAATTCCACAGCCAAAACCAACCATACTCACTCAAAAACCACAAAAGGAAAAACTCCCTTACTCAAACTTGATGTCAAATTTGAGCTTCCAATGTATAATGGTGAAGTGAATGCAGAGAGGCTGGATAATTGGATTTGTCAATTGGAGGTTTATTGCAAAATTCAGAATCTTCAAGAAGATGACATTAAGATTCAATTGGCTTCCTTGAGGATGGAGGGATCAACACTTGTATGGTGGGAAGCAAGGACTTAAGAAGAGATTAAAAACCTTGGTAAGATCTCAATGTCTTGGTCAATTTTTATTGTTGCTATTAAAAAGAAATTTTATCCTGTAGCTTACATGAAAAAATCCATTATGGACTAGCAGAATTTTAGACAATTGAAAGGGCAAAGTGTGCAAGATTATACTCATGAATTTAGGAGAAGAGCTCTTATTTTGGGTATTAATTTTTATTCTCAAGAAAATTTGTTAAAGTATATTTGGGGTTTGCGCAATTACCTTAGGCACACTATTATCATGTTCAATCCCACAAACATAGATGAGGTTTTTGTTCACGCCACACATTTAGAAGCAAGAGGGAAAAAAATTGTAGATGAGAAAAGTGATAGTTTCCTTGAGTATGAGGGCAAAGGAAATGGAAAGTTTAATGGAAGAGGAAAGAGAAATAGCTCTATAAAAAAAAGAGAAAGAGAAACTCACATGTAAACATTGTTCAAAGAATGGCCATGATGAAGACCATTGTTGGCAAGTTCATGCAGAGTTGAAGCCAAACAAACTGAAAGCCAAAGAGAAGGGGAAAACTGTTGCAATCATTGAACATGACTTAGGTTCATATTCAAGAGATGAAAAAAAGATTATAGAAATGGGTTTGAAAGGTAAGAACATGCAAGCACTAGTTATTAAAGTTGTTCCAATGTAACTCAAGATGAAGATACAAGAATTGAACTCTTTCATATTAGAATCGTTTCTAAACATACCAAGATAGAAACACTATTTGATAGCAGTTCTCAAGCTCATTTGATTTCTGAAGACTTAGTTAAGAATCTAAACCTTGAAACTGTTATACATCCAAGACCTTATCCTTTAGGGTGGATATGTAAGAATGAAAATTTGCAGGTGACAAGGAAGTGCATACAAAGGTTTTCCATCAATTCAAACTTTCTTGATGAAGTTGAACTTGACGTAGTGCCGCTTGAGATTTCGAGTATTGTTTTGGGAAGTCCTTATCTTTATGATAGGAAAGCAGTATTTCATCGCCATGAGAATAATTATCACTTGTTTAAGGATGGAATTGAGTACATAGTTAAAGCGCATAAGAAGAATACAATTTTGTATCTTATACATGCTGGAGAAATGAAGAGAATAGTGACTACAAGTCAAAATTTGACTTTGTTAATGATCAAGCATAGAGATATTTTGAATGAGGCCTCTCAAAAAGACGCATCGAATGAACAATTTGATTTCATTGAAGTTTCTTATGCTTGTAATGAGATGTTTCAGGACTCTAACAGGTTGCCTTTGAAAGGAGGTAAACAAGATGTGAAAGATTTTCAACAGTGAACATCAGTGTTGAGCAGTGTTGGAAACAAGATGCCGGTGCAAGAGAGTGAAAAATTCAAAGAGAAAGCGGCAAAGAAATTTGACAAAGGAGGAATAGGTTCCACGTATTTTTTTTTTTTGTTTCCAAATGGTACATGGAAATGGCGAAAATACTTGGTCAAAATTCGATGCAAGTAGAAAGCAAGATCAACTAAGAATCGCCATGACGACAGTGTGCGAGGTGAGACGGTTTTTAAGTTTCCTTTTATTGATGATCAAGGTGGGAAAAAGTTTGTTTCTGCAAGAAAAACTTGCTTCTCTACAAATTCATGGAAATTGTAGCATGACGGTGTTTACAACAAAAAGAGAGGGTCTCAAGAGTTAAGGAAAAAGCTTAATTTTTCTGAAAAACTCAAGTTGATGAAAATGGAAAAATTTCTGTGGATTAAGACTGGAAGGGTGATGGGACTATACCCTCATCCACATGCTCAGTAATCAAAGAGATTTTGGGGTCCAAAAGGCTTCTTGTGGGGAGGACTTATCAGGTGCTCAGTGTTAAGCTAAAAAATAGAAGTGCTCATAATTGATTGGAAATCGAACGAAATCGAAGAGCTTGTCCCTAGTAATCTGGTGCAATTCGTTTCATCGAAAACTGACTTCGGATGAGGAAGATAGGGCATGTCGTTCGTTTTCCTAAACAGCTAAAATTTTTGCAAAAAAGGACAAAATGGTGACATGGCAGCCTAGTCAGCGAAAAAAGGATATTCTTGGAATATTCCTCCATTTTTCCCAATCACATTGTCACAATTGTCATTGCATGAAAGTTGGGTTAAGGTGAATTTTTTTTATGTTATCCTAAGGTCGAAATTATGTATAGAGGTGCATTTTTTTATTATTAATGGTGGGAAATAGTCTAACTAGAGGTTGACACATGGTGCAGTCAGGGGCCGCCATGTGCCCCCTCTGGTGGACCAAGGTCAAGTCTGAATTTCAAATGTAATCATATGGTATTTCATGTGGAAAAATTATTACCTAGAGGCTGGGCAGAGGTCGGGGCTCTAACCCGCGACCTCCCCCACACAATGCGCCCATGTTACCATTATACCACCACTTTAAAACTTAACTATTATGGTTGCAGAATATATTTATTATGATACCGTTTGACTGGCGAGGGTAAGGAGGGGGCCAGCCCCGTCACCATAGGACCATTTTTGAAGACCATGAGTGGAGTTAAAGTTTAATGTGCGAAATTAGCATTAAAGTAGGGTTAATTAACCTTTAATCAAATGTTAATAGCACTAATCATATTTTCTTATGCAGGTTAATTAAATCGTGCTTAGCACATTTAAGCCACGTTTATCAGATTATTAATCTCCACTTAACTTAATTAATCCTGAGTTTAATTCGACAGAGAGTTTGGCAGAGTCTACCAATTTCGGCGGATCTCCAAAATTAGCGGCCCTAACTAGAGTTTTCTCCATATTTAGTGCAGATTTCCTAGGCCAAATTGTTTAGGCCATAACTTTTGCAAAATTCAACCAAATTGGGCCGAAGAAGAATCTATTTTGGATGATTTGGACATTCTAAACACATTGAAGTAGGTTTCAGAAGCAATAGAGGATTGTAAACATCACTTTTTTCCATTTTGAGCTAATACAAAGGCCCAAGCCATGGAAGCTGCACCAAGGAGATGTAGCCCGGGAGGGGTGAACTCCTTCATCAAAAAACTATTTTAATGGATAATTTTGATGGTTTTTTGTACATTTTATTGTTGTTGTTCAGAATTATGTTTTAATGTTTTTATGTTCATGAATTTAACATAAAAATCAATACATTTACCTGTTTGACACTCTCAAACACCTCAAGAAACATATGCACATGAAGAAAAACATCAGAAAATTATGTATAATTTTGAAGATGAAATTAGCACAACAAAAATAACATTTAGATTCAAATCAGCAACTTGGGATGGGAAGAAGACTTATCTTTGAAAACTTTGGGCCACCTTGAATGAGGATTAATAGTCGTTGATATCCTGCAGGGTGACAATGCTAAGATGGTAGACTATACCAAATAAGACCAAGTTCCAAATCCATGAGACACCCACATAGGAATATACAACTCCAACAAAGGAAAGAGACCTTGATTATAAGAGTTAGAGATTGGGTTTCCTTGTAGCAGGGTAGACACCTGAATTTCGAGGACAAAATATTGGTTGAAATGGAACAAAAAATTTGACAACAGAATATAAAGTATAATGGACTAGAACAAAGGCCCTGCAATCTATTATCTAGGAAGGAAATTGCGCCAGATGCTGGTTTTGTTGGACACACGTGGATAGAAGAACACCCTTAAAACACAAATTTGTATAGCGTAATAGTGGTGAAAATAAGAAAAACAAAGAATTGAAGCTAGAAAAACCTTCATAGGACAATGAAATGTCCTTACCGACTTTTTAGACATTCAACTTACGTGAAACTAAGGGTTACCAGATTGGGGAAATCCACAAGCTCGAGGGGTTGGTGAACCACTGAATTATACAAAAGTTTGAATTGGTCATATGCATTGATTTTATTATCACCACAACAAAACATAAATACCACTAACTTGATGGCAACGACCATTGGAGATGGAGGGTAGGCACTGAGATCAAGTTATCGCCATCCCATCATATAGTGAACATTTGAGGAGGACAAATCAATGGAGCTTGCGTCCATCTATTGAAGTGGAGATACCACTATGAAAAGCATGTAACATCCATTATTAATTTGATTTTCCCAATATAATCAATGTTTCCAAGGTATGAGGGCATATGAATGTGTTACAATACCATGAAATTGTTGATTTTAGGAATGGGGGGACATGAAGCCAAATTCCTCCACCCCTGTACACCGTTGAAGTTTGTTTTTCCGACTTTGAGAAGGCATGCCTTGTTAGCTTGATGATCAACATAATTTTTATAGTTTCATAGAACATGAAATAAGAATTTATGAGATAAATCCTCTAATAATATTGATACTCTCTAGAGTAGAAGATTCAAATTTTTGTCCCTTAGCTAAGTTCTATATCATAGGTATTGGATGATATAGGTGAAATCCCCCAAAATAACAATATTTGAAGCATGCATAGAATTAACCAGGAGCAAGTCATGCATCTCAGTTTGGTTGTTGGGCATATGCCCCATTCCCAATGAATACCTTGTTACAAATTTTCCCTCAAAGTTATAAAGAACCCCTCCCCCTCTCTCCTCCCCATGATTATTCTTTGAGGCCCCATGAAAATTGGAGTATCCAATATTTCTTATCTTTCCTTCATTGCCTCATATCACAATCTGAAAGCTTGGGAAGCCAACTTCGATTAGCTTTCTAAGCTTTGTTAACAATTTTTGAGTTTTGTTTCCTTGGATCCACCAACATATCTAGCCAACGTTGTTTCATGGTGTCAAGAGAAGGATCAGGATTACTAAGACATAAGCTCCCATATTCAACAAAAAAATTTATTTCTTTCATGATGGTGGATATGGGAGGTTGATGTAGATTTTTAAAGATGGCATTATTCCTAGATAAAAAAATATTCCAATAATGGAATTTTGGAAGAAAATTCCAGAACCACTTGAATCAGGGTTTACTAGGAGCGACTTGTTATAGTATTTATGCCAAGAGGCGAAGAATGCTTGGGGGTCTTCGCAGGCTTGTTTAGAGTATGGAGATATCATAAATAGGTGATTAATTGATTCTTCTTGTTTTTTTCGTAGAGAAAATTTAGAGGGATCTTGGATTCCCCTTCTCTTGATATTTTATGTAGTAATTTATTTTATGAGATAATAACTAACAGAGAATTTTCTAGAGAATGGATTTTTGGGGCACTTGAGAGGAGAAAAGCAATTCTTCATAGTGTTATTTGATAGAGTACATATGGAGTTTCCCATCCCATTTGATCGTCCATTCGTTGTTTCCAAGGTGCACATCCAACTAGATTCTCTTTAAGGGTCTACACCAAAGGGAGGAGATTATCGCGAATTTCTCCAAAGTGCTAACCAATCAAATTTCCTCCATCATCCTAGAGTGAGAGATATGCCAGTGCATCTTTCTCCTGAGTAGCAAGGGTGCTCTTAAGAGGTTTTAATTTAGGTTGATCTTTTAGAGGTCAGTGGCCCATAATTGGATCTATCTAAACATCAATTTTTCTACCATTTCTAGGTATCCATAAGATATTATGACAAATGATAGGTGTTGTTGCAAAGATAAGCTTCCAAACAATCGATCCATGGTAGGTACGTAGAATGTGGATGATTTTCCTTTTCCCATCCTACTGAAAGTATTTGGATTTCAATACCGAGGTTCACCAATTCCCAAGTTGTGTCATGCTAGTATTGCACTAATAGCCTGGTTCATGTTGGGTATGTGTTATATTCTTTCCATGACTAGCCCCACGTGTTGTACGTTGTGCTGGTCGCAGCAGGGGGGTCACAGGGGGGGCGGCAGCCCCCCCTGTAGGGGTTTGGGATAGCACCCCGGAAAATATTTTATTGGTGTGCGGAACGACTCATTGGCAGACCCACCCATGTTTTATGCATGAGTTTGCACATGGTTTTTGGGTACGATGGTTTTCGGACCCTGGTATTTTGTAGATCCGGTCAAGGGAACTACAGTTATGTTATAATCCAGGGTTAATGTATTGGGTTTTATGTATGCTTCGACATGTATATATATGTGTTGTAACACTAAAAGGAATATAGTGAAATATCAAGCTGGTTGTCCCGATTTGGGATCCAGGGGAAAATCTCTGTGTTTATCTGTTTTATGTTTTATGCTCTCGCTATTGTTTATTTTCTGTTATAAGATTCGTGTGTAGATAATTTATGTTCAAGGTTAAAACCTACATTTGGTATCAGAGTTGTTTCGACTTCAAGGGGACACCTTTTCTGCTGAGGGTTTTTGCTCAGGCCTTAGGTAGACCCTGTTCAGTGGGAGATTTGCGGGATCGATTCTTGCGGTGAAAGAAGTTGGTGAGCTGTGGAAAGATAGAGATCAAGAAATTTATTGGTCAGATTTTTGAGTTGTGGAAGCTCAATATGGAGGATCTGCTAGTGGATAAAGATCAGTGGATCGCGGTAGATCCAGGTACTAAACCAACGGCAATGTCAGATGAAGACTGGAAGAAACTAGATCGGAAGGCTAAGAGCACAATACGATTGTGTGTGTCAGATTCAGTATTGTTGAATGTATCTGGGGAAGCTACGGCGAAGAATTTGTGGGAAAAACTTGGGACTTTGTACCAATCTAAGTCTCTGGTGAATAAGTTGTTCCTGCGGAAAAAGCTGTATAACCCGAGGATGAAGGATGGAGACTCGGTGACAGAGCATCTGAACGCCTTCAATACTATGGTAAGTCAGCTGTCATCTGTTGATATTAAAATCTCAGATGAAGATAAGTGCATCAGTTTGTTGTGTTCTCTACCAGACTCGTGGGATAGTCTGGTTATTGCAATAGGTAGCAATACAACTACCTTGAATTTTGATGACATTATCTCAGCCTTGCTGTCGGAGGAAATGAGACGGAGAAATATGGAGGGTCAAAATGGAGATGCCTTATATGTACGAGGAAGGTCCCAGAACAGAAACAAGAATAAGGTTTCGAGTGGGAGATCTAAATCTAGAGGGAGATCTAAATCTCCTGGAAAGTTTGTAAAGGTGTGCTGGAAATGCGGAAAGGAAGGGCACTACAAAAAGGAATGCAGATCTAAAGCTCATGAGAAAGGAAAGGGATCTGATGAAGGTCCTTCTGCAAAGGCAAAAACCACCTCGGATGAAGGTGGGGATGTGTATTTGGCTTCTTCTTCAAATACACATGTAGATCATGAGTCATGGTTGATCGACTCAGGTGCATCCTTTCACTTCACTCCCCATAGGGAGTGGTTCTGCGAGTATGAGAAATATGATGGTGGTGATGTCTTCCTAGGGGATGATAGGAAGGCCAGAATCATCGGACGTGGAAAGGTGAAGTTGAAGCTACAAGGTGGAAGGATTAGAACACTTCCCGGTGTTTTGCATATTCCTGCATTGGCCAGAAATCTGATTTCTGTAAGCAAGATGGATGATGCAGGTGTAAAAACAGTGTTCGAGAAAGATGCCTGCAAGATGGTTCGGGGAGCACTGGTATTAATGCGGGGAGTTCGGACTGGAACTCTGTACAAGCTACAAGGTAGCATTGTTATTGATGGGTGTAACAGTTCTGTGGTTCCTGAAAGTGGGACGGAAAGCCTAGTTGTCTCTGGAGAAAAGACCATGCTATGGCATCAAAGGCTTGGACATATTGGAGAGAAGGGCCTTCGGATACTGCATAGAGATGGTATGGTAGAAGGTATGTCTAATTGCTCTCTAGATTTCGATTTCTGTGAACATTGTGTATATGGGAAGCAGAATCGGGTGAGTTTTCCTTCTGGTGCTAAGAGGGCAAACAAGATATTAGAACTTGTGCACAGTGATGTGTTTGGGCCTGTGTCAGTTCCATCACTGGGAAAGTCTGTGTACTATGTTTCATTCATAGATGACTTCTCAAGGAATACATGGATATATTTCTCGAGGAAGAAATCTGAAGCTTTTGACAGATTTAAAGAATTTAAGGCTCTGGTGGAAAACCAGACAGAGAAGAAGATAAAGGCGCTAAGGACAGATAATGGTGGGGAGTTCTGCAAGAAGGAATTTGAAGAGTTCTGTAAGAAGTGTGGTATAGCACGGCATAAGACTACTCCATACACACCTCAGCAAAATGGAGTTGCAGAAAGAATGAACAGAACGTTGATGGAAAAGGCAAGAAGCATGCTCAGTGGTACTAGGTTAGGACAAGAATTCTGGGCAGAGGCAGTGGAGACTGCATGTTACTTAGTTAACAGATCACCTTCATCAGCGTTGGAGGATAAGACCCCACATGAGGTATGGACTGGTAAGAAACCCTCTATTTCACATCAAAGGGTATTTGGATGTGATGCATATGTACATGTTCCAAAGGAGAAAAGGACCAAGTTGGATAATAAATCTGAAAGGTGCATCTTTATTGGGTATAAGGATGGTTTAAAGGGTTACAAGCTTTGGAAACCAGAAACAAGGAAGGTTGTGTACAGCCGAGATGTGGTGTTTAGAGAAGTGAAAGATGTTTTTAAACATGAAGTCCTACCAAAGGAACCTGAGAAGATAGAGTTTGAGCTAAAGGAGGATGAATCATACTCTACAACAGAAGAAGACTCAAAAGAGGAAGAGCCACAAACTCCAGCTGTGAGAAGATCAGTTCGAGAAAGAAGGCAACCAGAAAGGTATAGCCCATCTGCTTTCTATTCAAGTTTTTCTTTAACTATAACTGATGATGATCCCAGAACTGTCAGGGAGGCAGTAGATTCAGAGGATGGAAAACTCTGGAAGGAGGCCATGGTTGATGAAATGGCATCCTTGCATAAAAATGAGGCATGGGATCTAGTGGAGTTGTCGGCTGGAAGGAAGCCCATCGGGAGAAAATGGGTGTTTAAGAAGAATATGAATGTAGAAGGCAAGGTGGAGAAATACAAAGCTCGGTTGGTAGCAAAAGGTTATTCCCAGGTGCCAGGAATTGATTTTGGTGATATTTTTTCTCCTGTTGCCAAGGTTACTTCTATTAGATTACTTTTATATGTTGCTGCTGCATTTGATTTTGAGATAGAACAGATGGATGTGAAGACAACATTTCTTCACGGGGATCTAGAAGAGGAGATCTACATGAAGCAACCTGAAGGCTTTATGGTGAAGGGTAAGAAAGAACTGTTATGCAGGTTGAAGAAGTCTCTGTATGGGTTAAAACAGTCACCAAGGATGTGGTATCAGAAATTTGATACCTATATACGGGGACTTGGCTTCACCAGAAGCAAGGAGGATCACTGTGTTTATTTTAAATTAATTGGTGACCGTGTTATTTATTTGGTCTTGTACGTGGATGATATGTTGTTGATTGGAAATGACAAAGAAATTATCCAAGATTTGAAGACTCAACTATTCTCCAAATTCGACATGAAAGATCTGGGTGCTGCAAACTATATTTTGGGCATGGAAATTAAGAGAGATCGGGCAAAGAGGAAGCTCTGGTTAAACCAGAGGAAGTATGTCGAGACTATATTGCAGAGGTTCAATATGCATGATAGTAAACCGGTGAAGGTTCCTATTCCTGTAGGTGTAAAGCTGTCTACTGAACAGTGTCCCAAGACACAAGAAGAAGAGGAGTATATGTCCCGTGTTCCATATGCAAGTGCAGTGGGTAGCTTGATGTATGCAATGGTCTGTACTAGACCAGACATTGCACATGCAGTGGGAGTATCGAGCAGGTTTATGTCAAACCCAGGGAAGGAGCATTGGACAACAGTGAAGCAGGTTTTCAGATATTTACGTGGCACTAGTGATTATGGCTTGTGCTACCAGGGAAGACCAGGATTGGAAAGAATGTTGGACATTCGTGGTTTTGTTGATGCAGACTGGGCTGGAGATCTGGACCAAAGAAGATCTACAAGTGGGTATGTGTTTACCCTATTTGGAGGCGCAGTCAGTTGGATGAGTAAAAGACAGTCTGTAGTGGCTCTTTCAACTACAGAGGCAGAATACATAGCAGCCACTCATGCAAGCAAGGAAGCAGTTTGGTTGCAGAGATTGTGCTCAAGTATGGGGTTGGTACAGCAAGCTATAAGGATAGACTGTGATAGCCAAAGTGCAATTTTCTTGGCTAAGAACCCTGCTTATCATTCAAAGACAAAGCACATTGATGTTCAATATCACTTTGTTAGAGATATTGTTGAGGCTAAAAGGGTGTTGCTGGTAAAGGTGGACACTTTGAAGAATGTTGCAGATGCATTGACAAAGTCTGTGAGCACTCAGAAGTTCTCTTGGTGTAGAGAAACAATGGGTGTTGAAGAATTGGGCCAATGACTAAGCCCTCCTGTGGCCCCCATGGAAAGAAAACAACAAGTGGGAGAATGTTGCATGTGTTATTCTTGCATGACTAGTTTGCTACACAACCCAGCGCAACAGGGGGCTGTGGGGGCGGCAGCCTCCCCCCGTCGAGGTTCCGCGGCTCCCCACAATGCTGTGTGCCCTCCACCATCGCGACCCACCCATGTTTTTTGCATGAGTTTGCACATGGTTTTGGAGTACAATGGTTTTCGGCCCCTAGTATTTTGTAGATCCGGTCAAGGGAACTACGGTTATGTTCTAATCCAGGATTAATGGATTGGGGTTTATGTATGCTTCGGCATGTATATATGTGTTGTAACACTAAAAGGAATATAATGAAATATCAAGCTAGTTGTCCCGATTTGGGATCCAGGGGAAAATCTCTATGTTTATCTGTTTTATGTTTTATGCTCTCGCTATTGTTTATTTTCTGTTATAAGATTTGTGTGTAGATAATTTATGTTCAGGGTTAAAACCTACAATTCAGTGGAATGGGATCCTAGATTCCAAGGCCCCCATGGAGTTTGGGTGCCCGGACCATTGTCCAATTAAGAAGGTGGAACTTTTTTGTGGTGCCTTTACCTCCTTCCCATAAAAAAATCTGGATATTTTTGGCCAAATTTTGAAGAACATATTGAAGAGCAAGGGGAGTATAGTACGTCCAACTAAATTGAGCCATCTTGCACCCCAAACTTTTAATTTCCAGTTTACTTTGGAATAATAATAATAATAATAATTAAATTAATTTTTATGATTTTTTTAATATGAGTAATGTGATATATATCATAAGATAAGTGTTTTAATACCTGATGGTATTTGCCAACCATTTAATTTACATAAATACACTAGTAATAAGTATTTTTACATTTAAAAAATAAAAAATAAAGATAAAAATAAATAATTATTATATTTTGGAATAGGAAAGAGCTTATTTTTTTTTATTTTTACTCTTATTTAAATTTATGCAAAAAAATATAATGAACAACAACTCTCAATAAAATATATTTATTTACTTGATTATAAAAGTATCCAAAATAACTCTAAAATTCCATTTAATTTATAACTGTCCTAATTATATAAAAAAGAATTATCAACTATTTAATTAACTGACAATATGAAATAATTCCGTTATTAATGTCATAGTATAGTATTTTTTACAACACTTTGTTAAAACGTTCAGGGAGATATACTGTTGTTAATACGGAGAAACTCGAAGTTTTTTAGATTCATCCGTCTTTCCCTATTTAGTGGGTCCTTTTCGAGCGAGATATCTTGCATTTCCACATCAAAAGCCCATAAAAAACTGTGCCTTTGGGTGCTTCTGCATTTCAAATTTTCTTGTCGAGGAATATTACAACCTGTTGCCAACTCAATGTAGAAATGCAATTGTCTTACACAGTTTCTAACCCGATGTTTTCAATAATAAATGATACTTTTGAAAAGTAATGAAGAAAATATAATAAAATTTTGTGGATGGTTTTATCAAAAGCCTATCAATATTTCTGACTTTTAGTTTCATTAATGTATAGGACAGTATATGTCACTGGCAGATGTAGTAAGTACACAATTTTGTGGATGTTATCAAAAGGCTTTCAATATTTCTGACTTATAGTTCCATTAATGTTATATTTTATTAGTAGATATAGTAAGTACAAAATCTAACAAGTGAATATTATCAGGTACATTAATAAAACTATAGATCCAAAAATATTAATTGTCTTATTTTAAAATGAGTCAAAACAAGGCTGGTCACATTGGGAGGTGTGGCTATTGAGTGTAGGTTAGCCAAAAGGGTACATGGATCGTGTTATCAAAAGCCTATCAATATTTCTGACTTTTAGTTTCATTAATGTATAGGACAATATATGTCACTTAGTAAGTACACAATTTTGTGGATGTTGTTATCAAAAGGCTATGAATATTTTTGACTTATAGTTTCATTAATGTATATATTTTATTAGTGGATTAAGTAAGTACAAAATCTAACAAGTGAATATTATCAAGTACATTATAGAACTATAGATTTATAAATATTAATTGTCTTATTTTAATACAAACCATTCTATATTCATTTTAACTTCGGATTTATCAAGCGCTGAGAGGGATTAAATTTCTCGAGGTGAAAACCTCTTTTTTGAGTGCAAAACTTGAGGAAAGGTTTGCACCTCGATAGATTTGATCTTTCTCAGTGCTTGATAGATCAGGGATTAAGATGGATCTAGGCTGGTTTTAGTGGTGTGTTGTCAAGGAAAATCTATCGAAGATATGATTAATTTTATCAATAATATGTAAATATATCAAATATTAATATAATCATTTTAAATATGCTAAATATTTCTGAGATTAACTTGGTCATTTTAATTTTAATTTTTCTTAGTTACCTTAGTTTGTTGAGATGATAAATATTGTTAATAACTTTAATGATGAAAAATGATGAAATAATTTTTTTGAATGCAAAGTGACAATAATAATGTTGAAAGATAGAAAATGTGAATAATAAGAATGTACTCGTGTTACATATAGTCTTCATTGTGATCAATCTCAAACTATTCTCTTCTACTATTCTTATTGTAAAAGAAAATTTAAATCGTAAATAATTTAAATCTTTAGCTCGAGCTGTTGTAGTAAACACGATACCTTGTCTCTCTCGCTCTCCAATATTAATAGGTTAAATTACTATAACACAAAAATCAATGTGCATTGTCAATACCGTTTTGTGCTTACACTAAAATCAATGCATATTGTTAATCCAATCAATTTAAAATTAATGTACCATCATTTATCCAATTACATCAAATCAGAAATCAACATTTACATTGAAACCAATGAATTTAATGCAAGCAATCAAATAAGATTAGAAAATAACTTCTACACTGAAATCAATGCATTTCGTGCAAGCAATCAAATAAGATTAGAAAATAACTTCTACACTGAAATCAATGCATTTAGTGCAAGCAATCAAATATAATTATAAATCAACATCTACATTGAGATCAACACATCTAGTGCAAGCAATCAAATAGTATTAGAAATCACCACCTACACTAAAATCAATGAATCTAGTGCAAGTAATCAAATATCAGAAAAAAATATCTACACTAAAATCGATGAATCTAATGCAAACAATCAAATAGGATTAGAAATCATCATCTCCACTTAAATCAATCCATCTAGTGCAAGAAATATTCTTCCCTCTCTCCACCCTCCATCCATATCTATATCCCCCTCCATCTCTTATTTTTTGTCTCTCTATCTCACCCCCCTAAACGCACATGCTCTCTGACACTCCATATCTATCAATATCTTTGTCACTCCCTCCCTCTCCCCATATCTCTCTTCTTCCCTCTCTTCACCTTCCATCTATATCTCTATCTTCCCATTCTCTCCCTCTTCCCTGCTCATATATCTCTTTCCTCCTTCTATCCTCTCTCCCTCTCTCTCCATCTTCCTTATCTCTCTCTCTCTCTCTCTCTCTCTCTCTCTCTCTCTCCACCTTTATCTCTCTATGTCTTTCCTTTTACCTCCCTCTCTCTCCCCCTCCAAGTCCATCTCTCTTTCCCTCCCTCTCTCTACTCTCTCACATCCTCTCTCTTCCTTCTGCTTTTTCCCTTTCTCTCCCATCTCTCTCTCTCTCTCTCTCTCTCTCTCTCTCTCTCTCTCTTCACCCACCAACTATGTTACTATATCCCTCACTCTCTCCTTATCTCTCATTTTCTCCCCCCTTATCTCCATCTCTCCTTCTTTGTCTCTTTATTTGACCCCCAAACATATACGCTCTCTCTCTGTCTCTCCCTTGTCACTCCTCTCTCTTCACTTCTCACTCTCTATATTTCTTATTTCCTACCTCTCTCCCCCTCCAACTCCATCTCTCTATCAATCCCTCTCTCCTCCTCTCTCTCATCCTTCCCCTCTCTCCCTTTCTATCCTACCTCCCTCTCTCTTCCCCATCTCTCTCTCCCTCTCCCTCTCCCTCTCTCTCTCCACCCCTCTCTCCCTCCAACTACATTACTATATCCCTCCCTCTCTCCTTCTCTCCCCCCTTCTCTTCATACATCCTACTTTTCTCACCCCTAAACATACACACTCTCTCTCCATCTGTCCCTTGCCACTCCCTCTCTCTCTCTCCACTTCTCTCTCTATATATATATTTCTTCTTCCCTCCCTTTCTCCCCCTCCAACTTCTCTCTATCCCTCCCTATCTCAAGTCCTCTCTGTAGTCCTTCTTATCTCTCCCTTTCTCTCTTACCTCCCTCTCTCTTCTGCCATCTCTCTCTCCCTTTATCTCTTACCCCGCTCTCTCTTTCATCATCTCTGTCTCCTCTAATCCTATCACTATCTCCCTCCCCCTCTCCTTCTCTCTCTCCCTCCTCCATATTTGTGTCTCCCTCTCTCACTTTTCATTTCTCCTCTCCCCTTTCCTTTAGTTTATCTCCATCTCTCCCTTATCAATCCCCTTATATCTCCACCTCTATCACTCTATATCTTTGTTCTTCCCTCCCATATATATCTAGATTTAATATATATCATGATACATTTATATATATTATAATATAATAAATTTAATAGTGTATTAATCGAAAGTTATTAAATTTAATAATATAAATGTTATAATATATTAATATGAGTATTAGATTTAATAATAATAATAATAATCTTTTAATATTATATTAGGGTTAATAATGTTTTTTTTGCATGGTATTAATAATAATTTAGCCTATGGTATTTAGATCATAGGCTTCACCTAAATAAAACTTATTTTTTGAGTGTTCATAAATATAAATCAGATTATGGAGTAAATATGAAAAGAGGTTTTATTTACTTACCATACTTCTCGTTTATTTATATTTTTATTTATTTACTATGGTATTTGGCCCATAGGCTTGTTATATAATTAGATTTTTATTTATAATCATATTTGATATATATATTTTTTATTTTTCTTACCTATTTATACCTATTTTATATTTATTTATTTAAGATACCTCTTTATACCTATTTTATATTTATTTATTTAGCATACCTCTTTATACCTTTTTGTATTTATTTATTTACCATACTTTTTTTTAAATATGGTATTTGGCCCGTGATATTTAGCCCATGGTATCAATATTAATTTGTCCTATCGTATTCGTCCCATAGGCTTCATCTAAATAAAACCTGGCTTTTTGAGGTTTTTTTTTAAATATAAAAAGGTTTATGGAGTAAATATAAAATGAAGTTTTTATTTATTTACCATACATCTAGTTTATATATATTTTATTTATTTACCATAGCTCTGGAGTAAGTATAAAAATATGTTTTATTTATTTACCATACCTCGGGTTTATTTAGATTTTTATTTATTTAAATTTTGAAATATTGCAATTTTGATGGGGAAATATTTATATGTTTAAAGATTTTAATTTATCCATACAACATGGGTTTTCTTTTTAAGGATTCATTTTGCAAATATTTAATTAAAAGAAATATTAAAATATTTTGGATTTTGATTGGTTGTGTTGATTTAACTCTTTTCCTTTGATTTAGGAAATGGTATTGACTTTAGTAAAGAGTAAAGATGTTTAAAATTTTACTTATTTGGAAATTCAATGTGGTAATTTTTTTGTTAAAGGTAAATTTATGATCCATTATAATAAAGCAATTATTAAATTGGTGAGATAATTTACTATCCATTCAAATTATATATATAATACATAGTTGTATTTTAATAATTAGTCTCTGCCCATTAATAAGTTAAAAAAGTTATATATAATCTAAATATTTAAGTTATATAAAATTAAAGATTAGGTTAATGCTTTGGCTGACATTAGCAAAAATAAAATTTATTATTTTTTGAGGACATGACATACTTGACATCAGGGTCATACTGGGATGTAGATTGAGCCTCTCGGCCCAATCAAAACAACGTTCAATCAAATTTCCATTAAGAAGTTGTACAACAACAAAACTCTATGTTGGGTTGGTCCACATTGGGAGGTGTGCCTATTAAGCTTAGGTAAGCCATAAGGGTATTTAAGTAGCAGCTGACTAGTATAAATGCTCCTACTTTTCCTTTTATAAATAGTTTTGATTTGTGCATTTAGTGATGCGAATCTAAATGTTTATTTCGAGGCAAAAGAAGTAAAGGGAGTTTTCTACCGACACAACAGAATAGTCTGGATGACAGTTTTTTTTGTCGGAATCAGATAATAATATTTTTTCAAAAAATCAGGGAGTTGGAGTGTTTGAATTGCATTTTTGATGGTGTAAATAGATTCAACACCATCCAAAACCTTTAGGGAACCTAAACTACTGAAGTTTAACCACTGTAATCCACATTCTCAAAAATATTTGCCAAAAAATTTCATAATCTTACCAAAATTTCTAGGTTATTTTGTGAGGTTTTATACTACAAGATGGTAAAATAGGGAAATTTCCATAACAAATAAACATTTAAATTGAGTTGAAACCAATCTACTTGAGTTTTGTTGAAGCTAAGCAAATTAGCAAATCCAAAGGAGGTGTTTATAACATATACTAAATCCACTTTAGCTTCGTTGAAGTTGAATTGGAGTTTTATGTCTTAATTTTGGATTTGCAATATGTTACAAAAAGTCAACACATTTATAACAGGGTTGAGAAGGAATCAAGGTTAGATCTGTGAGAGAGTTTCTCTTTCTCTTAAGATAGATATTATAATATTGGTTGTTATTGTTTCAAGGTAGATATTATGATATTGGTTGTTATAGTTTTATCAGGAAATTCTGTCAAACTCTAATAACTTGGTATAAGTGGACTCAACTATTAAAAATGAACTGTGTAGAGAAAAGTACAATTCTCAATCATTTTCCAAATAGTTAAATAGATTACATAGGAGACATCAATATTAAATCATTGAAGTCAAGTAAAACTCAACTATCCAAACTAAACTAGAACTAATTATGACACCTAGATTGACACCTAGCAAGTGGTTGGAATTAGTTTCTCCAACTACATAGGAGACATCAAGATTAAATCACTAAAGTAGAAGTGAATTGAAAATCAACTATCCCAAAGTGAACTAGAACTATTTATAACACTTGGACATAAAGATTAAATCATTGAAGTGGAAGATTTTATGGGCATCTTTATATAGATTTCATATTTTATTGTATATTTCTAGAACATCCAAAAATTTTAACATTTAATTGACCCCTCTCCTAACCATCTCTCCTGACCATCAAATTTTGGCTATGAAACTAGTTATCCATCATCTATATAGTTTCATTGTTTTAATATTAAAGAAAGGAATGTCCACTAGTCAGAGGAGTAAGGGTTTGATGTAGATAGTTATTTTTCTTCCCAAAAAAAAGACATGCACGCCTTTTTCACGTAGGAACTATTGTGCCCCAACACTCTCTCAATATTGTTCAACCAAGTCATGGTGGTGCACAAAGATGAAATTTGACAGGAAATTTTTTCATCACGAGGTGATTTGCTCGACAAATACAGTTAAAAAATTACAAAATCATTAAGATTCTTTGTTTAAATTGTGAAAATAAGTGAGAAGGTGTGAAGACCGAAAGTGAATCTGCTTTTAAATTCCAACCTAGTGGTACACCCTAGACAACAACATTCAATAAGACATGGCAGCACCTAGCTTCTAATGCAATGCCCCTATGCATTAATGATGTGCAGTGTATTTCTTAGGTTCGAGGTATATGGAGGAGTTAGTTTTTTTGGTTCGAGCGAACATATTATAGTGCAATATAAAGGTTAGATGAGAGATTATATTTTTGATAATATCGTTGTTATTATTGTTCTTGGATTATTAGGTTAAATTCTTCATTAATGAAGAATAATTTGCAATAATTTGCAATTGTGGAATTTTAGATATTGTAGACTTTTACATTTGGTTACTTTAAGTGTCTCTCTTATTAAATCTACTTGGATACATAGTTTTAGCTTACTTCCTACTTTTATTTTAAACTGAAAGTGAAAGCCTACTTAGAGAGCTCAACACTCCTATCCAAACCTCTTTGTATAAGTTATTTTCCTCCCTCAATTGTAAAGAAGTGTATAAGCCATTTCCCTCCCTCAATTATAAAGAAGTAGAACCCTGGTTTAAGTAAGGAGATTTAACATAAACTTCTCAAGTAACATTTTAGGTATATTTCCATTTTGGCATTTTTTTGGGTGGATTTTTAATAACATAATGTCAAATACAAATAGAATGCCGAATATATAGTTATAAATTTTTTTGATATTGTTGTTAGTTATTTATGACAAATGTACTAGTGTAATGGGTGTTTTTGACTTTTTCTAAACAAAATATTTTTTAGTAAATTTTGTTCAAAATATATTATAAATGGGAAAAAATATAGATTTAAATTGTTGATTTGGCATAATCTAACTGTATTCAAGATTTTTTAACTTGAAAATTATTTTTTCCATTACTTAACATTGTAATCTCACTAAGAATCATGTTAGATTTTGATGAAAAAATCCAAAAAATCATCTTATTAGACTGCACCATAAAATTTTCACTTCCACTAAAAACTTACAATGCCTACCTTACTCTCAAACTATCCCCTCTTTTAGACCATCTTCAAAATCTCATTATTACACCCATAATTCACCCCATTTTAACTATCCATCTTCAAAATCTCATTATTACACCTATAATTCACCCCAATTTTAACTATCACTTTGCATTAGACACCCACTTACACAATATTGAATGCTCTATTAAAAAATCAACATGTTGCATAACGGAGTAAATAATCTTCCTCTATCATATTAAAATATAAAATTTTAATATTCCATGAATACATTGTTAAACCTCAACCACTCCTACCATTCATCCCAGATATTAACAGCCCATCCACATAGATTCCAACCAGCTCCCCCTACTGACCAACGTACCTATCAACCCGACCAGCGTAGGTTTACCAGCTACGTTTCGTTGATTATTGCCTCTCCCTCCTTTATCTAACAAAGATGATACCCTAGTCACGTCTTTTCTTACTCTATATCCTTATCCTTTTCCTTACCTACCTCCAAAACTAGCCCTCCACTGGGACCCTCTCCCCTATGCCTTACACGATTTCTGCCGCAATTTCTGCACACTATCATGCTACACACCGTGATCCAGTGGTCAAGTTTATCAGACTGTCAGATGGTCTCCAGCATTAATGATTCGCATGTTACTACCTAGTACCCTACAGGTGTATCTTCGTACTGAAGCGTGTATCTTTCGTGTATCTTTATTTAAGGCTGTAGTCTAAAAAAGTAACAGAATGGCCTAGAATTTGGTAGAGATTTTGAAAAAATCTGGCAAAGATTTATCAGAATCTTGTTTATTGTTAAACTTCAGTGTTTTGGGTGTTCTAAGAATTTTTGATAGCGCTGAATTCATTTCTACTCTCAAAAATAGATTCCAAACACTGCGATTACCTCATTTTTTGAATTTTACTAAATCAGATTCCAGCGAAAACCTGCCGTCTAGTATATTCTGTTGCTTGAGAAGACAACTCATTTTACACTCCGTGCTCGGCTATATATATTTGTTAGATTATAAAATAATTAATTGTGTTAAACATTATAGATTTATTAGACATATAGTGCTCAACTGTATTTTTCAGGTGTAATTTCTTTAAAATCTGGCAGGAATTCATTGAAAAGAAAAATTTGATTGCTAATCTTGCACAATCTAAGTGCCCTAGAGGTTTTGGAGGGTGCTGAATCCATATATAGAATCAAAAAACCAGTTTAAATAACAAAAACCAAGATTTTACCTCAAATTTTTTCTGCGGATTCGGACACCAGAAACTCTAAAAAATTGCACTAAAAACAATTCCATTATTATATAACTTGAGAAATAATTATCCCATCTAGAAATTGTTGAATCAAAGATATTTTTTGTTTTTTTTTTGTTTTTTTTCCAAACCATTGAGCGATCTCATCAATCCATAAATAAGCGTCTGCTTCTTCCGCCACGTAGCCCGAACTCAATGGATGAATGTCTTCTAGCACATTCTGCTTACTTTCACAGGAACATCCGTGGACACAGTAGGTTCCAATTGGGCAGCCGTTGACACGTTAGGTTTCATATAGGGCATGAGCCGTCCTGCCGGTGTGTGTTGATACGTATTCGGTATACTGTACATCCTCCGGAGCATGTAACGCCTCTGGACTCTCTTCACGATGTCATGCACACAAACCTATAGCGTCGTCCAGCACAACAATACGCTTCCCAATACAATTGAAGGGAGTTGTATAACCTGGATGATTAAAATTAGTTGGAATTTGGACAAAAAAATTTAAGAAATTTTATAGTAACTTGAGTCATGATTTTGATGGTGGAAATAGATTTATTACTATCAAGAACTTCTAAAGCACCCAAAATATTATTAAATATTATTTACAAAAATCTCTACCTGATTTTTTTAAAATCTTCCTAAATTTTACAATTTTAGAGCTTAAAAACAATCTAATTAAATCAATAATTAAAAAACCAATAACTGAAATTGATTATGACATATATATTTATTTATTTATTTTATAAAATCTGACCGAATTTTTGGAAATTTAGATTAGATTACCATAATTAAATATCAAGATTTAAGCTTTGATAATAATAATTCTATTTCCACTTAAAAAAAAATATGATTTCAACCACTTCTTACCATCAAATTTAATAATCAGATTCCAACCAGAAAATAATAAGATTCCAACCCAAAAAAGATCGCATGGTTGAAACTATAACTTTAGACAGCACCATTATAATTTTTAAAGCGTAGTAAGGACATATCAAAATAAATAAATAGTAAATTTGACGTGTAAATCCATGTTACGAGAAAACAAAACTAGAAACGAGAACGATGCTACGAGAAAAGATTAGACAACACCATTATAATTTTTAGAACGTAATAAGTAAATAGTAAATTTGACGTGTAAATCTATGTTACCAAAACCAAAAACGACAAACGTGAAACTAAACGAGAACAATACTACGAGAAACTTTAGACAAAACCATTATAATTTTTAGAACGTAATAAGGACATATCAAAATAAATAAATAGTAAATTTGACTTGTAAATCTATGTTACGAAAACCAAAAACGAGAAACTTGAAACAAACTTTAAAAAAAAATATATTGTGAAAAAGAAAATTTCTTTTAGTACTATAAGTTAGTATCACTTATGTTATGTGGGGCAAATGTTTATATATCATATTAAAAATGAAGTATATCACTATAAGTTAACACCACTTATGTTATGTGGTGTTAATATGGTGTATTTATATATCATATTAAAATGAAGTATATCACCATAAGTTAGCACCACTTACATTATATGGTATTAATGTGATGTAAATGTTTATATATTATATTAAAAATGAAGTATATCACCATAAGTTAGCACCATTTACGTTATGTGGTGTAAATGTGTATGTATCATATTAAAAATGAAGTATATAATCACCATATTTGATGGACAAATTAGCACCATTCTTACTATGTGGTGTTAAAGTAGAGTAAATTTTTATTGATCTTATTGGAAGTGGAGTATATCACCATATATTTAAAGAAGTGGTGTATGTTTTATTGTCAAGTTCTATAAATTAGGGTAGTTAACTTTGTGTTTTCCATGTTGGCATGTACAAGTGGATTTATTTATGTGAATTGCCACAAATATTTATTTCTTTGTCATTTTTACATGTAAAACTAAAATTCATTTATGTAAGTTTGCACCATAAATACAACAAATTCAAAGTAATTGTTTTCTAAATATTTTATTTCAACTATTTACTTTTTATATTATTCTCATGAGAAAATAAATACATAAAGCCATAATACATAATTATTTATTTTATGAATAAGCCAATTAAGGTAAATATTTTTATATTATTGTGATTTCAAAATAAAATAAGGGTGAATTCGATGGAGTTGGGTTACTCTTTTTCGGAAGAACTTATGTTCCAAAGGTTGAAAATGTATCTTAATGAGGGTATTTTTTAAGCCCTCCATCAAGCCTATAAAACCCTCAATTAAACTACATAGCTCCATCGTGCTATGGAGCTTGATGGAGACACATAACTTAATAGAGAGATAATATGTACACATGCCATTAAATTTTGCTTCAACTTAATGATAGTGTTTTATGGGCTTATGGCATTGAGCATCCAATAGTATTGCACATGGTATAGTATGGTTTTCATTTTTATATTATAATTAGCATATTTTTTATTATTTCATTACATATATGTATGTATGTAATTTTAGAATTTGTTATTGTTATTAATTTTATACATTTTATAGTGTTATTTTTTTGGTAAGCTTGGTGGGACTCCTTTTTCATTCATTTTATAAACAACAACAACTAGATTTACCAGTTTGGTGGTCTCAACCCGCCCTGAGCGGGGAACTGAGTCTGTTGGCTACCTGATGGCGTGGTATGCCATCCAAAAAAATAAGGTTTTGAGTCTGTCATACGAAGCAAACAAAGCCTGGATACTCACACATATACAATTTTTCACAGATTGACTAACATTTTTACTAGACACTTGAAATTTAAATGCTATCCATATAAATCTTAAGCAAAAGACAGATTAAAACAGTCATGAACTACTCAACCTCGTCTTGAATCAAGGCCAACTCCACTGGTGTCGGATTCTGAACCGAGGTACCAGCCTGCTCAAAAGGCTTCGAAATACATGGGAGGTGGTAGTCAATACGCTTGAGGTGCCCATCCTGTTTCCTCAGCTGGAACTTGACCTTATCGAACTCGCTCTTGTAGTCTGGGAAGTCTTGGGCTAATGTCACTAGGCTCATAAAGATCTGCTCCAAGGCTTTGCTAAGGATGTACTTCATAGACCAATAAAGATACAATGTTTGCTTGAATTATGTTAGTCTGCCTCTTGTTTGTCCTAGATCTGGTATTAAACCTCTCCATTCCTTAGTATCTATCTCTTTCTCTGCATGTTTATTTATGTCAACTTCCCATTTTTCAATGAGCTTTTGAATTTCCTCTGATGTGTTTTCATGGTATTCTTTCGTTGCCTCTTGGATCACATCGATTGCAGGCCTCCATCCTCTCGGCTTGCTCGGGGGTGAGCTGGGTTAGCCTTCTACCGCCTTCGCTTTATCTTTCCGACCATGGCCTCAAGCTGCAAGGCTCTTGGAATGGTCGCGAGCTGCAGGAAACTTGGAGCATGTCATCCCACAATATTTTACTAGGTTTGCGGGTAGGTGACCTCTCCACACAATCAAACAGAGGAATAATTCCATATAATGAAAACGATCAAAGGTCCATGCATCCCAGTTATCAGAAGAAAGGTGACCCGGGGGCCTCTTCCCAGGACTTCTCCCCTGCCCATCCCTCTGCAGACCCATCGCCCTCATACCCTTCTAAATTTATGCCACCCAGTGTCCTTGATGGTCGCGCACACCCCAGAAATTATCCCCATAACCCAAAGAGCTCCCACCTTCCTTCAATCTCTTGACCTCCCTTCTGGTGTCCTCTCTCTTGTCATACCTCCCACCCTCTAAATTCACAGAGGAGGCATCGCTACCCATTAATCGGGCCTGGATGGAATTCCATCTCCCATTCCCCATGCGCACCGAGCCCAAGTAACTCAATGTGGTATAAACCAGCAAAGCCTCTGAACTAAACACAACCCAGGACTACTCCTTAACTCTATACCCTGGAAGGATTTCCTGACGCCTCACCATTCCTTCTTGTTGGCATCTCTTACCTGACAGACTCACTCTCGAGTGCATGTTGAGGCCATGCCTAATTCCTACTCCGACACAAAGGTAGAGACCTAAAAGAACCCCAAACTTCCCCCAACTAGAGTCGGAATGGTTTCGCTCTCCCCTACCCAGCATAAGACTATACCAGTCCAACTTAATCCCCTTAGGCTCCCATAGAGACTGGCCCAAATCCTAAAAAATAAATGTGGCATAAACAAGGGAGAGGAAACCAAGCACATACCTGAGTTTCGCCGTGGTGGAAGTGAAATGGAGGTTTTTTATCCCACTGTCACACCTGCACCAAAGTATTCCATCATAACAAAACCCCCACGCCTTCATTTACCTTGTTTTAAACTCCATGTGCAAACATCTGTCCCATTACCTCACCTCATGTTTCATGCGACAGTACAACAAGCCGCTCTTGCCACTCATGTGGAAGGTGGTGGGCTTCAACCCCAAGGTCACTACCATTAACATTGATTGGAGGGCCGATCTTCTTCGTTACACCCCAATCGGGGAGCTGAGTCCGAGAATTGTGGGTGAGCTCTGCCCTTCAACCTATCCTACTCTATGATGCTCTGCAGCTTGATCCATGGTTCTTCCTCGAGATTAGGAGGCCTACTTAATTCAATAGGTTCATTCGGGTGAGCACAACCACAATTTTCCAGGAGGTCAGCTGGTCCATTTCCTTCCCTCCTTACATAGGTGATAATGATATAATCAAATTTATTGATTGTATCCTCCAATCCTTGCACATGCGAAGAAGTACGCCATCTCTGCCTTAGTTTGTCCCACTTCGTTCCCTGATTAATTTTTTTGAGAGTGTTCGTAACTCGCTGAGAGTCTCCTTTGATTACCGGCTTTCTGTATCCTAGCCTGATGGCCAAGAGGAGATCTTGGTTCACTCCTATGAATTATGCTTCATTGTTGTTAGCAAAGCCACAAGAGTCAGCATATATGAATCTTGTTCTGCCTTAATGATATCAAAAAATCCCTCCAACCTCTGCTTGCCCTAGATTACCTGTCGAGGCTCCATAAAAGTTGAGTTTTATGAATCGTTCTAGAGGAGGTTTGAAGATCCTGATGTTGTCCTCTATGTTAGGGATAACTTTCCAAGAAGCTGGGGAGACCATGCTAGGTGCTAGGTGGAGGCCCTGGAGAATTCTTGCTTCTTGAGGAGCCATTTTCCAATCATCTGGCATCCATTTATATGAGAGGATGCACTAGTAGAAAATGATGAAACTAGTGACTAGGTGACTAAAAACGTTAGTCATCACAATTATTTAAAGTGAATTACCACTAATTTTGATCAATTTTAAGTGAATTAACTAAAAATGACTAATTTAGTTTAGGGTTAAAATATATGAATAGATGATATAATTGTACCAGCTAGTGCGTGCTCTGACAGGTCAAGCACGGGCTGACCTACTTGCAACCTCCCAGCTACCATGGCATCAGGAGGGGGACCCGAGGCTTCCCTTCCTCCTCCTCTAGAAGTCCTTGCATTCAAGAAACTGATAGCAGCCAGTAGCAAGTGCCCTCTAACTGGATCTCAGCAAAAATTCGTGAAGAAGCTGGATGATATCCCCTCGGTGGCCCTTCCAGTCGAAGAAACTTGTCGATCTACATTGAACCTGGCTGAAAGAGGGCTCATTGGACAGTTTATTGGCCTCTGACCCTCTCCCAAAGCTGTGGAATACTAAGTGCAGAGGAATTTGATTCCTTTAGTCTTAGAAGGCATCAAAAGCCACTTCGTAGGCAAATGATACTTTGTTTTTGTTTTTAAGAATTTGGAAGACAACAGCCTCATCTTCAGAAATGACCCATATTTTATGGGTCCTAAGGGACTATACTTAAATAAATGGACCCCTGACTTCGATCCGGCTCAAGATGTGCCTTCAACTATTCCAGTGTGGGTACGGATCCCACATCTCCCACTACATTGCTAGAACTAGAAGTCTCTCCAAACCATTGGAAATACCCTCAGAAAGTATATTGATCAAGCAGTGAGAAAATATCAATACTCATGCAAACGTATGTGTGTCGAGGTGGATTTGGAATTTGGGATCCCTGAAGCTATCAAACTAATGGTTGTTGACTGGACCCACATCCAGAAGTTGGATTATGAGCTGCTTCCATTTAAATGCAAGCATTGTCATGGCTATGGCCATTTGGCAAGGAACTACAAAAATAATGTGGAAGGAGAAAGTGAGAATTTGAAAGGAGAACAATGGACCTTGGTTCAGAAAGCAGCCCTGACAAAAGCTAAAGGAAAATGAGTCACAAAAGGAACCAAAGTATCAACAGTAGGGAAGACTCTTGGGGCAGAGAGTTATGTTCCCCCATCGGTTGAAGCCGAAAAACCTATTGAAGAGCTCAACACTCCTGTAGACCCCTTCAGTAACAACTTTGGAAACCATAGAACAACATAATACTTCCCCCTCCTTAAGAAAAGGTAATGAAGAAACATCTCCCTCTCGAGTAATTCCAGGTACCTCCTCTCCACCCTCATATGTTGAAATGATTAGAAAGAAGCCATTGGAAAACTCTTGCTCCTCAGAGGATAAAACCTTTGAGAGGCCTTTGAAAAGAGTGGGAAGAAAATCACATAAAGAAGTGAGGGAAGAAGAAGCAGAATGGAAAAAAACTCAAGGAAGTCAATCCACAATTGAAATGTCCATCGGGAGAAATACAAGAACAAGGCCTCCCAAGGGAGGAGCTACCAACCCCTCCAACAGTAAATAATGAAATTAGTCTCATGGAATTACAGAAACTTGGGGAACCCTATGAAAGCTGAAGCTATCAAAGATCTACTGAAGATGGAACCTCCTGAAATCCTCATGCTCCAAGAGATTAAAATTGAAGGGGGCACCCTTCTTGACATCAACAAATATAAATGGAAGAAAAATGTAGGGAAGGTCTTAAGTGCAAGGGGCTCCTTAGGTATAATTTCCACTCTGTGGTCGGAGAAAAATTTTCATTTGGAGAAATCCTTCGAGACCCAACACTGGATTTTCACCAAGCTAAGGAAATCCACAAGTAAGTTAACCTTTTCTCTTTTTAATCTTTATGTTCCTGTGTTGTACGCTGAAAAAAAGAGATTGTTGGCAATCTCCTTCTCAATTTTTAGACCTTCACTCTCCTAAGAACACCATATTAGCCGGAAAGGAAATAGAGGAGGCAGTAGCAGTAGGGACCAAATGCTCCCCAAGGTGGAATACCTTGTACTCCAATGGGATCTCCTAGACTTTAAACCAACGAGAGAGCTATTCACTTGGTCCAAAAACAGAATAGGGGAAGACCACATCTCTGCTCGCCTTGACCAGTTTCTTGTACAGAGTTCGTTGCTGCTAGAACAAAGGCTAATTTCCTCCAAAATCCTTCCCAAGCTAACCTCTGAGCATAAGCCTATCCTGATCCTCTTGGAAGAGGAAGAAAACTTGGGCCCAATCTCATTCCGGTTTAGCCCTCTCTGGAGTGAGAGAGACGAGTTTCTCGACATTGTTCACTTAGCTTGGTCCAAATATGTCATAGGATCCCCAAGCTATGTGTGGGAGCATAAACTCAAGGCTACAAAACACGCGCTGAAAGAGTGGATCAGAAAGCCCAAAAATACCCCAACTAGTTAGAGAAAAGAGACAGTCCAGCTGTTGGAAG
This sequence comes from Pinus albicaulis, assembly GCA_034641835.2. Lineage (NCBI taxonomy): Eukaryota > Viridiplantae > Streptophyta > Pinopsida > Pinales > Pinaceae > Pinus > Pinus albicaulis. Next base: position 793,007,849 of record CM076570.1, on the reverse strand, counting down.
ACCTGCAAATGGAAATGGAAAAAAGAGACAACACCTCTATGGAGCTTTAAAAGGAACATATTGCACAAAGAAACTCCTATCGCTCTTTCCGTACTGAAGAAGAATATTGGAGGATTAAGTCCCGCAGTTTGTGGTTAAAAGTTGGAGACCGAAATACTTCTTTCTTCCATCGACAGTACATAGCTCGCCTCTCACACAATCACATCTCAGAAATCACCACTCCTGAAGGGTTGGTCTGGAAAGGTTTTGACAATAACAAAGCAGCTGTAGAGTCTCACTTCCAAAATTTGTATAGAAAAGAGAGTGATAGCAGTGAAGAGGACACAAAGGACTTCCTCTCTCACATCCCCTCCCTTGTCAATAGAGAAGACAATACAAACCTCATGAAGCCTTTCTCTGATGAAGAAATCTACAAAGTCATATGGTCAATGGAACCAGACAAGCCCATGTGCCTGATGGTTTCTCAATCCATTTCTATAGAATTTGTTGGGACATTATCAAATTCGATCTACTAAGAATGATCAAAGGCTTCCAGAATAAAGCTAAGGTGATGGGTGGTACCAATTCCACCTTCTTAGCCTTAATACCTAAATAGGTGAAACCCTGATCCTTTGAAAGATTCAGGCCCATCTCCCTCTGCAATGCTTCGTACAAAATCCTCGCCAAGCTCCTAGCCAAAAAAATCAAGCCATTGATGGGGAATCTCATCTCCCCCTCTCAAGGTTGTTTTGTCAAAGGCAGACACATCCTAGATAATGTCATACATGTACAAGAAGCAACGCATTCCATCCATCAACAAAAGGAGCAAGGGATGATGATCAAGCTTGACATGGAAAATGCCTTTGACATGGTTAACCTCTCATTCCTCTATAAATTCCTTCTTACCTTTGGGTTCTCCTCTGATTTCGTCAACCTGATCATAGCGTGCATAGATAAGCCTTGGATTTATTGCTTGTCAATGGTAGATCTGCCAATTACTTTCAAGCTTCGAGGGGTTTAAGGAAAGGCTACCCTTTAGAAATTATACAACCTGCATGTATATCTTGGATTCACCCGATCTAAAAATGTACTAAAGTTAAATACTGAATCAATTCTACAAATATTTTTCGGAATTAAAAACAAAATCGCTAATCACATGAAAATGAAGAAAGAACAATCACACACAACACAGATAATTTCTCGGGGAAAGCTTACAGCTAAAAACCCCACTATATTTTATTGTATATTCAGCATGGATCATGAAACAATTAAATACAAAACTCTTCTCACAAGAGTCCTCCATTAGTCAGATAATTGTCTCACATTGTCATATGCAAAAATGACCAACAGATAGCCAATTCTCAGCCTCCAGACAACCTGCCTTTCTTGCGCAATCCCTGATGGTATAGATCCCTAAAAGATAGGAATTATTGCCTGCCTTGACTGTGCAAGTATCATGGGCACTCCAATGGGGATTTGGTTGCATGTGTGCAACCCAATAATTCTACAACTGATAACCAACTTCCCTTTCACCTAGAACTCAACTGGGTCTCCACTGGATCTGACATGCATGTAACTAATAATAGTAAATCCTTAGTTGCATGTGATTTCACTAATTGGAGCCGTAAGGGTTAGCTCAATTGGTTGAGTCCCCGCTTGGAAGTACTCCTAGATTGAGAGGTCACAGGATCAAATCTCCTAGACGCCCGTGGGGTTAGGCTGACAGTAGATCCCTTCGGGAGGATTTACTGCGATTCATTAAGATCGTGGATGTAGCTAGTACATGTGTGCGGGCACATAGGAACATGAACCACTAAAAAAAAAAAAATGTGATTTCACTGATTGTGAATTAATTAATTTTTAATTCACTTGATCTCTCACTAGTGCATCTTCAGTTAAAACTAGCACAACTGAGTTTAAATCACTCAACTGAGTTCAAATATTTAAAACTTGCATTAACTAATGCACCCCTGCACTTCGAACTCTATTACGACTAGAATTACTCTGCATGCCTCACCAACTACGTCTAACTCAAAATCCATTAGCTATTTGAATTTATCACTTTCAGCTAATTGATTCAAGTCCACATTGAGAATTTATTCTAAATAAGAGCCTTCAAAGGCTGAAGTACATACTGTTAGGCTTCTCCTCATACCAATTATTTCACATACTCAGAGGTTCAAACAAGGAAGCAAACAACAACGCAAACAAAGGTTTCCTCCTCCCGCAAGGATCCTTAAGCAAAAATGACGAATCCCCTTCTCAAATCCTAATTCCTTGAATTTGTAATGAAGACCTGCATGTCATGGAAGCTGGCTTGAAGCTATGTATTGATGGTTTTTTCGGCCTCGATGCAACCTTCAGATAGACATGACAAAATAGCATAATTTTTTCAACAAGTTGCTGGTGGGTAAGAGGCATGTCATTTCCCTAGAGCCTAAGACCACGAATCTTGAGATTATGAGCTTCCTTCTTTAGAATTTTGCCAAGGCCTTCATCAACCTGAATAAATAAGAATGGGGACAAGATATATCCTTGTCTTAGCCCCCAAGTATGGTTAAAATATTTGGTGGGGGAACCATTTATGAGAATGGTATAGATAGGAGAAGAAACCATAGCTTGGATCCATTAGATCCATCTTTGATCAAACTGATAGGCTTGAAGGAATTTGGTGAGGAAGGTCCAACTTATGCGGTCATAGGCTTTAGATAAATCTAGTTTGATGATCATCCTCGATATTTTCATATGCTTCAAGGAGTGAATTTCTTCCTAGGAGGTAATAAAACCATCTAGGATTTGACGGCCCTCTACAAAACCAGTTTGTTCAGATGATATGAGTGAAGGCAGGAAAGGTTTAAGGTGCTTAACCATAATAGTTACAATGATATTGTATATGAAATTACATAAATAAAATTGGCAGAATCCTTAGGGATCCTCTGATTTAGTAGATATAGGAATCGACGTTATAAAAATAGCATTGAGACTCAGACATGCCTTTTGTTGTCATCTTGACTCCTCCACCACTTCCAAAATGTCTTGTCATATGAATTTCCATGCAACTTGGAAGAATTCCACAGTGAAACCATCAGGGCCTGGGGCTTTGTTTTTTTCCATACATTGTACCACCTCCTCCAGTGTGACCACTCAGATAAGGCCAAGGTTTTAATCTCTGGTAATGAGGCACATAATTTTTTAGGTGATTCTATGGATTGCCTCAGAGCGATCCTGCTCCAGTTCAGAAAGAAATGTATGAAAGTGATGTACAACCAGTTCTTCCATGTCCTCATGACATAGTATTCTGTCTTCGGCCTCATTTTTCAGTGATAAGATCTTGTTATGTTGTCTATGTTGGACCATTGCTTTATGGAAGAAGCATGTGTTCTTCTCTCCTTCCCTCAACCAGTTGAATCTAGATTTATTCTTACAGAGTATCTCCTCCTATTTTTTGCATTCTTCTAGTTGCATTGTGAGCCGCCCCTCTTCTTATACTAGAAGTTCTGATCTTCCCTTTGTGATAATCTGCAGTTGGAAAATATCTATCTTCTTCTTTGCCTTGCTTTGAGGTCAATTTCTAGTGTTACCGACCAGTGTTCCGAGCCCATTCTGGGGAGAATGGAGGTTTCCATGTATATGTCTTTGGAGATGACCTGTTCCGAGACCAAGGACCGATCCAATCTGGACGCAATTTCATTTTGACCTCCTCTCCGATTGTTCCAGGTGAAGGTTCTGTTGTTGGTTTGTAGGTACACCATTTTGAGCTTCGATATTGCATCCCTGAACATATCCATATCTGGGTCCTGTCGACGAATTCCTCCTTTCTTCTCTTTGAGGGACGTTATCATGTTAAATTTCCCTCCTACTATCCATAATTATTCCTGAAATTCTCTTCTCATATTGACCAGGTTGTGGAGGAAGGCCTCTTTCTCCCCTGGGGTATGATGCCCATAAAACCTAATAAGGAGAACCCAATCACTAGATCCTATGTGTCTAAAGCGCCCTGCAAGCATTCAGGGACTACTTACTCAATCCTCAAAGACAATTTTTGCTAGGTTCCACAAAATGGTTAGTCCGCCCACACTTCCTCTAGAGTTGAGTGCATTCACTTCATATGGTAGCTTGAAACTTCGAACTATCCCTTTGAGCTTGGCTTCATGGATCTTGGTTTCCTGGATGATCATAATGCTGGCCTTGAATTTCCTCAGTCACTCCTTCAAATATCATTGTTTGCCTTTAATATTAAGGCCACGAATAGTATGCATATCCTTTTCCTTCATATCCTTTCCCTCAATATGATTCTTATTGGGTTGACATCACCTTAATGTCATGCCCATCAAAATCATTCATTGGTTTCTATGGTTGGCTTGTAAAACACCTACGAGAAAAGATTCCTCGAGGGGGATATGACTATATTCACTTCCACTTGATTGCATTTTTCAGTTGTATGACATCATGTTGATGTCACTAACTATTGACTCTTTTAATTGACCTTTCCTCCTGTTTGATGCCACCATCTCATCAGGTCCAACTATCGACACTTGTCGATGGAGGGAGGAAAAATATTCCTCGAAGGGAATTTTTTATGGAACTTCTTTGATGCCTTTGTATACTTTAACCCCCCCAAAAAAATACATTTTAAAGACTACATTGGGTATAAATTAACATGGAGGAAGTGTATATACCAACCCTTCTAAGTCAAGGTCATTAGTTTTTCATTCCACTTGCTTTTCCTCCTTGAGAGAATTGTCCTAGACGAAGGGTCGAACAACCCTCCGTTGGAATATTTTTGAAGGATTATAATATTTTATATCATTATAATGGTTGAAGGGTTGGTTGAAAACTTTTATTCAAACCCATTTTTATCACCAAATTAAATTTTTTCTTACGATGTTCCAATTTTTTATGATGGATCGATCTCATAATGGAAGGATTATAATGATATATTCGCTTCCTTTTGTGCTACTATTGGAATATTATTTAGCCCAACTAAATCCTTTTTTTCCAACACAATACCCCTATTGATATTTTTGATACCATTTCCTCCTTCCTTCCATACAAGGTGGCTCGACTGGAATGTGGTCTCACCTCTCTTAGTTTCCATCTAAGGAAAAACTATTATTTAGTGGAGGATTGGATGTGGCTTCTCAAGCTATTATTATGATCAACATATTAGCAATTGGTGATACTAGTGGTTGTCTATTCATGGGCGGATGACAGTAGTGAAATTGTTCCTAGAAAGTACTAACAACTTAAACTCTCACATATCTTGGCCAGCAGACATTTTTCTCCTTATGCTAACATTATTCAACATACATTTTATCTCACCAAACTCACTGCCTATGGAAACACTGCAATTAGGTCTGAAGTCTATGGACCAATCATCTTCCATGGAATATGTCATCTCTTCTAATCTTCCCAACTCCACTACTAGGTCTCCTCCAAAACCCCTTGGAATTTTTGTTCAAGAAAACTAGAATAATCAGTAAAGACAACAATGCAACATTAAACATCAAATGCCTCATCAACAACATCAATCAGCAACCCTTCCTAAAGTGTAAAAAAATCAAAAGGAAAATAAGTTCTTATGTTTGCATGTAGGTCTTATAACTCAAAAAATTCCATTTCTTGCACATAATGTCTCACAAACTCTAGCTCCCATGGACCGTTCTCCAATTGAACATGCCCCAAAAAATATTGCCCAATATCTCACTTCAAATTTTTTTCTCAACTAAGACCAAATGCTCAACATCTATCTAATAATTTTCCACCAAGAATTGAAATTGTAGGAATGGTTGCAGTCCATAATCTGGTAAGTAAAATATGTTTACTCAATTCCCAAGCAAGAGAATGCTTTTAAGGTTTTCTTTATATATATGAGAAGAAGTTTCATACAAGTATTGTTTCTTTGATAATTTTACACGAAGGGGCTGAAGTTCATGATAACATATCTCATTACTGTCGGTTAATGGCCAATTATTTCGTCGTGTTTTATTCAGTCCAGTAATCATTTGGTCCTCATCTTCTTCTTTATACTTCTTTGTATGCCTATCCCTAGGAAAACCTATCATAACTCAGTTTTCAAACCAATAGTGAAGACAGTCGTCTATGGTGGATATCCTCAAATGCAGGCTCACTCATCACTGTTATTTAAGGAAAACCATGCCACCTACAATAACCCGTTGGTGGTATGTAAGGGGGCAGGATTTCACTCCTGCGAGATGCCTCTGGGTCTTGGGCCGTTATTCTATTTCCTTACGTCCGAGGAAGACAAGATCTTAGTCAATCAAAAGAAATTTTAGAACATACTCCAGGCCCATCCATTCGCATAGTTATGGTAAATATATTGGAAATAATAGATATAATATGTCTATAAATAAATTAATAAATGAAATCTAAATAAGGCATTAACCACTAATATAATATAGTGGTTTTTCCTTAAGGGGCCACACACACATTTAGATACATTAGGTGGGACCCCAACAACAATAACCTAAAGTTGAACTATATTAAATATTCAAAGTTGAAATATACATAATTGATAATTATTGGTTTCTATAGTGCATAATTATAAGGTATAGTGGATTTCAATGACGGAGAATGGAATTAAACACCGACACCTAAAGTTGAACTATATTAAATATTCAAAGTTGAAATATACATAATTTATAATTCTTGGTATATATAGTGCATAATTATAATTATAAGGTATAGCAGATTTCGATGATGGAGAATGGAATTAAACACTGACACTAGTAAACCTGGGGTGCTCACAGGAATTGGAGGGAGAGGATGGAACACATCCATCAATGGTTGGTTCATAGTTTGCAATAGTGAACAATATTTTTTTCCCACACACCTTGCTGACCTTGGAGGATGGAAAATGGCATTAAAGAGGGTGGCCAAAGGAAATAGTTTTCTAGTGCCGAGTTAGGAAGTACAGGGGGCCATTTGAGGTTAGGCCAGAAGGGCAAGGACTCACTAACCAAAAGGATGATGTGAGCAGAAGAATACATGGGGATCACAGAAAAAGAGGGGAAAAAGGAGAGAGAACACAGTGGGAATGGAGGGGAAAGGAAAGAATATAGGGAGGAACAATGAAGAGCGAGAAGAAATTGAGGGACAGAATCAAGCGTGCTAATGGCAGAGCTCAGGTCCGGATAGCAGTGGGATAGAGCTACAAGACTTGGAATGGCATAGCACCAAAGGTGAGTTAGATCCATTCTAGTTCTCGTTTGATATCTATCAGTTCATTGAAAACGAATAAAAACCTAGGGTAAATATCAACAAAGTTGTATGGACGGATAAAGGAAACCATGCCTGCAACCTCAATTTCTTGTATTATTCTTACTGCTGAGTGTCCTATTTGTGGCACTAACATCGTTGTGTCTACATAAGGAGGCTAGAACCCTTAATCTTTTTGTGTGAGGAATGATCCTTCTGCAATGAAAATGAGTGGATTTTTCTTTACATCCTAGCGTGCCACTGCTTGGATGGAATTATTCCTGCTAGGGCAGAAAGCTTGAACCCATTATTTGATAGAGAATGAATGGGATCGTTTTATGTTTCATAACAGTGTGAAATTCATATGTGATAAGAAACAATTGGAATAGTTTTCATGTTCCATAATAGAGTAATATAACTTTAGTGCCCTTTTCATTTCATTAAGCATGGCTATTGTTGGGTTATCTAGGGTTCCTAATTAAATAGAAGGGTGGAGGTGTGGAACCAAAACCTCTGGAATCCCTCATGGCTATTGGGTGGAGATGTGGAACCAAAACCTCTGGAATCTCTCATGGCTGTTGGGTGGAGGAAGATCTCCTCTCGAATCCCAGAATATGTCTACAGGCTGAATCCAGAAGGGTGGAGTTGTGGGAATAAAACCTCCGTGATCCCTAATTCCTGGAGATTAAGGAAATTTTGTGATCCTCATTATCTTAAAATATTTCCTATCTGGCATGGTTCTTAGAGCCACCCAACGAGTAAAATTGAATAGATGTCTTGTTGCTACATATGCACATATTGACAGTAAAGAGAGTTTTTAGTTGAGCATGTGGCGTGGGAACAAAACCTATGTAATCCCTAATGGCTGGATATTAAGAAAATGTTGTGATCCTCATTATCTTAAAATATTACATATCTGGCATGGTTCTTAGGGCCACCCAACCAGTAAAATTGAATATATGTCTTGTTGCTGCATATACACATATTGACAATAAAGAGAGTTTTCACTTGAGCGTGTGATAACAGTGGCAAGAAATTTGTTACTGTGCTTACCTATTCGTAGTGCAATAATGTGCCATTCCATCACATAAGACAACAATAAATTTTTATAGGCCAGTACATACATAACTTGTTATGAAGATTTATCATACAGGCATAACTGTCATGTGAAAATGTCTCCCATGTGTGCCACCATCATTAAATTTCCCAAGGCAATGACTGATGACCCTACAATGCTTCTAGATTCCTTACTCTAAGCTTGATAACTGAGATTCAGTGACATATTAACTAAAGTTTACCCAGAAATTTTCACTAAGTATGCCACATGGCTGTTATATTTTCACTATACCTCTGTACCAAGTTTTATGGACAGTTGTTGCGTGGCTGTTAAGTTCTCTTATACATATATCTGTATTTACAACAGTAAAGGAAAGCTAAAAATTTGAAGTGGTTGTTTTATAGTTACTTGGAATTCATACTCACATAGGTTCTATTTATGTGTGGTGAATGTGATCCTTGAATGCAAAAGATAGCATGACATTAATATTTGCATTGCTGATATTACTCTTTGATGTATTAAATGAAACTTCTCTATAGTCGTGCTCATAATCCCTTGAAGCTCTTGGGAATTGTATCTATTGTATATCTTAGTGTTTTATAGGTTAATCTCAAGTCTTCGAACCCTAGTGTAATCAAAGACGTCGACTCAACTATCACTCTATCCAATGGATGGAAATCACTTTGCTTATCCTTGAATTTCTTGAGCTGATTTTTGGTATGGTTTAAATCGTGGAATTTCTTGAGTTGACTTTTGGTATGAATTTCTCCTATAGGGGTTACAGTTTCATGACCCAAAAGTACTAAAGAGACAAAATTTTATACTGTGTGCCATTAGAACCTTCCTTGGAGCAGGCTTTGCTTTTTTGAAAAGCCTTGACATCTCTTTCATATTGCATTGTAAATGCACCAAGATGCCAACGATGAGAAAGCTTGTTGCAAGTCTGCACTTCCGTCATATTTCTTTTGGAGTGTTTTTTTCTCTCTATATATGTTTCTCTGAGCTCACTTACCCTATGCTAATTGTAGGTTTTCAAGTACTTAGGAAAAATGCACTCGATATTTATAAGATATTTTTTAATACATTATACCTCTATTCACATTAATACTGTAAATTAACTCAGATGCATGTCAAATTTGATTTTTTTAACATTTGTATAATGTTTGACTTACTTTCTTTTTTGCAACTTGCTTCCATGCAGATACGGCTAACACTTTATAATCCTGATAAATCAAGTAGTGGATCTATTATTACATGTGATCAGTCATTTTGTGACTTAGCAAGTCAGACCCAGAGTGTTCAAGGTTGTCAGTCCAGTCAGCCATGTGATTATAATGTATAGTATGGAGATGGAAGTTCAACTTATGGGTATTTTGTAAAGGATATAATGCAGTATAGTGAAGTAACTGGAATTTTTAGAACGACCGCAGCAAATGCAAGTGTCATATTTGGGTTAGCCTTTTTTGGATATTTATTCTCTTCCAGTAATAAGTTTGCAAAATGTGTTGAATTCTATTCATCTAATGATGGATTTGTGATAAGAAATAAGTGCATAAGGTCATACTTTCTACATTTTCAGTACATAGGCTTGTGGTAGGAAAAAACAACCAATGATTTTTTGGAACAACATAGCTATAAAATCTGTATGTATCTATGGTGGGACCTTTAATCAAGGAAAATAAAATAAAATAAATACTTCTAATTACCAATGGAATTTCATAGATCCTATGATATAATCCCCATTTGTAAATGAGACAGAAATATATGTACAATCAATGCTTTTTTCCTCCATGGTGCTCTGTTCACTGAAGAAAGAAAATAGAGAAGGGCGCTATCGACAAGGGTCAAGTTATGTGCTAATACAACTTCCTTATTTCAAAATATTCCGTTTTTCCTATTATGTTGATTGTTTCATAGTTGCCTTAGAAACATGCTTTAAGAAAATATTGGTTCTGAACCAAGTTATTCCCACTTTGGTTAGTAAGTATTATTTTTATCTTATAGTTTATTTTGTTTTTTGATGGCATGTAGTTTATGAAAGTCATTATTATTATCATGTTATGGTGTGCTTTAATTTATGAAGCAATTCGTGAATTAGTAAGGAGGAAATTGTAAATATGTTGTTAGGAAGTGTTAGATAGGTCCTAATTAATAGGGTGAATAGTTGATCCGTAACCGTCTTGTATGTGTTCCTCTATGTGTAGAAAGAGTTCCCTTATTTGGATTTGAGTTATCATCACAAGTCTTGGTCAATAATATAGTAATAAGCATCACATGCATCTCGATTGATTGCATGCATATATTTATATAAACAGGCTGTGAGTTGACTAAGAGCTTCATGATAATTCATGCTTGTTGTCTCATCTTGTTCATCTCGAGAGCACTTTCATTCTTACTTTCTACACAGTGTCTGATTCTTTTCCGATTCATTTGCAGGTGATGAGAGGTATCCTTATCTAACTCTTTTCTCCTTTGTCAGGATTGATTTTTAAGGTCTTCAAGGGGGGAAATGTTGTTGTTATTGTTAACGCTGGATTTACCATTTGTCAATTCAAGTTTTAACCTTATAATTTCTCATGGGCATAGTTTGGGATCAAGTTGGACCTCTCCTTACTCCTTGATTGTTCAACAAAAATGCTTTGTGGACACATTCAACATGGGTTCTATGGTCATGACCCCTTTCTAGATGTATATTTCAGTTTCCAAGGGTTTTAAGGTACCTGCTAGAGATTGTGTTTTAGAGATCAGATTTCGACTTTCAACAATTGTGAACAGTCAGTTTTGACATCAGGGCTTGTATATAAAACAAATATTTTTAATCACAATGTGATAGAGTCATATGGTGTCTCCCAAGGAGAAAATTCAGGCCCTTTTATGCCTCAGCTTCACTTTTATTGGTTGAACAAAGTGTTATTATGAGAGGTCAAAATTCATAGTTTCAATCAGCATGAGATTGGTGGAATTGGGGCATCCTCCTGCTATAGTGAGTAACCACAACCATTGTAGAATAATCCCAGCTATATGAATGGGACCTTTGTTGGGTCTCCTATGGTACCCACTATCACCATTGGTACATTACTTCAACCAACTTCCATTGCCAGAACTGTCTCTGTTGTTTTTGCAATAGAAATCGAGGAGGAAAACCACATTGCTACAATGGTGGCTCAAAATATAGTTATAAAGACTGTTGGAGGTGCATTGGTAGATTTACAAAGACTAACACATGATATTCATTTCAGCGCAAGAGAAAATTCTGGTGCTTCTATTTGTAATAAATTATAACATTGTGTGTGTGTGTGTGTGTGTATATATATATATATATATATAGTTGGTTGCTTTGAAATTTGAACACTATATTATTTTCTCTCTAGGTTTCCTATTTAATCGTTTGGCAACATGACAAGGGCTTGAATGGTGGTCAGTTTGAAGGAAATATGTTCCACAATGTTCTATGGTTGAGATTTTCCTACTATAGATGAATCTCATTGATATATACTAGTTGATAGTGGTAGTTTATAAACTTGGCTAGTTTTCTATCGTTGAGCTTAGACTATTAGAGATGAAGTTCATTGAGAGATACTAATTGGCAGTGGCAATTTATGAACTTGGCTGTAATGTTTTGTATGTTTCAATTTAGTGTTTCTAGTTTAGAAATCGACACCCTTGAGAAGTTAATAGATTTGAAAAGGTAGTTGTTCTTTACATGACCACTCTAGAGTGGTTTATCTCACTTATAGAATAGAGATATAACAACTACAAAAATCACATCAGAGATCCCTATGGTGCACCTAAGGTAAGAAGCATAAGACCTAACTTTAATCTAGCCTTGAGAAGTACACCTTGGCATGCATCAACCTAGAATAAAGTGCACCAAAAAAGACAAGTTTAGACATGTAATTGTGCACTACTCCTTGAAATCTACACCTTAGTTAAATCTAGAAATTCTCTTAAGGAAAGTGTGGTCTAAAATAGAACAAAATTAAATTAAAGATAAAATTAGCACCTAATCTGAAATGGCAGAGGTATATTCTGTTCTAAATATGTAACATCAGATAAAACTGGAATTTTGCTACATAACTATTGCACCTTTTTCATCGTGCCATCATTGTTGTGCTAAATTTGGTGAGTGCACTAAGCCACATGAAGACAACTTAAAATATGTTTATTATGGTATATGATCTTGAAAACATTTGATTATATCATTAAGATCACAATTATTATGTCATTGGTCTCTCATGTGTCCGTTCACTCTTAGAACATATAATTTAGGGAATGTAAGGATGAATAGTGATGATAATCAGCACCCTCATGAACCTCCTCACCTAAGGATTAGTGGTGTAATGCATAAATTTCTCGAAAACCTCTCCTCTAATGGTCATGTTCCATCCATTATCACTCATCCTAGAAACTGGGTTTGGAAACCATTAACTTTGAGTGTTCCTCAAACTACCTCTCATGTAGATTATCATCGTGCAATTACTCACAGAGAAAATGTTCATTTTGTAGCCATCCCTCCTTTTCTAGGCATAAGTTTTGAACTGTACCAGTAGGGTTGTGGATCTAGAAACACTTTTATGTGGGAAATATGTGCAAATTGGACAACAAACAAAAAATGGAAGGCATCCAGATATTCATGGTGGACTCGCAATAAGCCTTGGAGGGCCTGGTCAAGTTGCAAGCCAAAATCATTGACCTAATTATTTCTCCACATAAGAATATTGCAGGAGCCTATTTTTCGAGGTTTATTCAAGTTTATGTTCATGGACTCAACATGATGTTGGTGGGTAGCAAACCCAAGGTTGTTTTTATCGCAATGTTGTTCTAGATGACTCAGACATAGCCATTTATGAGGGTATGTTCGTAAATATTTTATAATGTTTGAATCTATAGTCTGAGCTTATCTATGTTTCTGGAAATGGTTATTATAAAGGTTTTTATCTTTTTGTGTACAGTTGTGGAGAGGATGAATGCCATTTAGATGAATTAATTATTTTTCATTTTGGAGAAGAACATCCCAATGGAAGTTACAATGTGTTTCCATGTGAAAAATAGTTGGAAAACCATGCAATAATCAAGAAAGGTGAAGACCTAATACTTCTTTACACCGAGGTGGTGATCATGTGGTTTAAATGCTTGAAACTGAAGCTGAGAACTATGGAAGGGACACAAAATATAGTGATATAACTTAGAACTCTTAAAGGTAATTTCATGTACATTTCATTACATTTGTTTTTCTTATGTAATCTCAGAGTGACCTTTTTCTATGTTTGTTTTATTCAGAAATCATCATTACTAGCTGGAGCATAGTCATGGAAAGAGGATTTGAATATGAAAAGGCTTGCCGATGCTGAAGCAGATTCCAATCCGTCTTCCTTACAAGATCCAGGTTAGCATGATCAATGTTCTTTATACAATATATATTTGGGACAATTCATTTTATTGGGTGATGCATTGGGTAAGTACAATATAGTTTATACATGACTATTATCATTGCTCCAACTTTTACTCTCTTTCAAAATTAAATGTCTAGATTGATGAAGTCATAGAAATAAATGAAAATAATGGGAATATACACAAAAAACATAACCCTTGTCTTCTATATCTAGGGAAAAATCTCGAAGGGCTCTGTGGCATGTCTCTTCAACAAGATGGAATATGCATATTAAGGCGATTGGATACTAACTAACTTGTTTCAAATTGGATATGATAGGGTTAATTAGATCATCTTGAGGGATAAAGAACAATAATTTGCAATCATGTTCCTAATTTATTTGAATAATATGACAGTGTGTTCTACAAATGAATAAATGAACTATTTTCCTTGCGCAAATACCTTTTCAAACCATTGTGTTTTGTTTTTTATAACAATGTGTAATTGCCCAAGGGCTTTCAATTTGATAGGGAAGGCATAATTTATGAGATTTTTCTCTCATATGTTTTATTTGAATAAGTGTTTGGATGGTTGAATTCCTTTTATTTTTTATTTTTCTAAACTAGCTTCCTTTTATTGTGACGAGACCAATGGGTCCAGATCTAGTATGACTGTGAGTCTCTACCACCATTCATTTCAGTATTATTTGGTAGAGTAGGTGCCAGTGGGTATCCACAAGGGCGAGCATAAGCACTAGCAAGCCCCTTGGTAGGTTTGGAACCTTCATGTGCTATAATAGCTACTTGCTTCCAGTGACCTAGCAAGCCACAATTGACCAAGCTTTGATTTTTGAAGTGTTTATTCCTTAAATTGTAGCACTGAAAAGTGATTTTTGACAAGAAGGTAGTATAGTGGAAACTAGAAGCGCTTTTGTAATATATGCAAGATGTTGTCTTTTCTATTGTTTTTCTGTCATTAGAAAAACATCTAGGTCATTAAAAATTTTGAATTTTACAGAGAGCATATTTGAAACATATATTGGTGAATTTTTTCCTTTTATTTATTTCTGGTGCACATATTTGGGGACACAACTCTTAATCATAAATAATTTGCATACTGTATTTTTATTTGAAACGTAGTTGGTAAATGTTTTCCTTTCATTTATTTCAGGTATCTCGAAAATCCTAGGAGAATTGAAAGAGCCTTTCAAAGTTGCAAGGTATATGTTTGCATGCAATATTATTATTTGTTAATAGATTTGGGGACACTATTATTAATTTTGATTAATTTGCAGAGACTATTGTTATTTTCGATATAGTTGGTAAATGTTTTCTTCCAATTTATTTTCGGTGTACATAAAAACCCGAGTAGGAGTACAAAATCCCTTTCAATGTTGCAAGGTATATATTTGTATGCATGCAAAAAAATTATGTTAGTAGATTTGGGGACACTGTTCCTAACCTTTAAGTAATTTGCAGAGGGATGAATTATTTAGAATTGTGATGGTCTCGGACAGGGATGCATGGTTATTGACATTTTTGACTTCTTGATTTGGGTAGGAAACATCCTCAACACAGTACATAGTGCAACAATAGATGGTTTCCACTGGCTGCCTCAAGTTTCAGAATTTGATAAAAATATCATACATAGAGGGTTGACTCAAAATGGCATCCTCAAAAGCTGAATTGGCTACAAAACTCTTGCCGAAATTATTCACTAAAGGCTAGTGGAACTGGATGCGTTCTACTGTGGCAAATGATGCCTGATACGTGGTCAATGGAGTTAGTTTTGGGTGGGAGCAAAGTGCATTCTCGAAGCAACGGGGATATTATCTAGTGGCACACACCCTGGCTTGGTTCACATGCTGCCAAAGGTTCTCCTCGGCCTTTACGTGGGGCTCTTCAGGTTTGTCTATTTCGATGGCACAAGAATGAGGATCTTTTGGTTGCAGAATGTGTTTAAAAATCATCTTTTGATTCAGTGAAAACGATTTTTATTATTATGAAAGCATGTAGAAGAGGCCTAAGATGAAGAGAAAATTGCGAATTTAGTAATTAAATGTGTTAATATGACTGCATTATATTGGCTTCTGTAATTGTTCAAAATTCAATAAATTCTTGGGTTTTTTTATGCTTGCATGCAAATTAGGTTACATAAAGGTCTATTTTAGTGAAGGATGATTGTATCGGTATGGTATGGTTGTTTGAATGAAACCTTTTTGGCTAGGGTTGTGAGGCTACTACATGCAGAGTAAGCCTAGAATGAGGATCATATTGAGAACATAGTGAATTTGTACAACTATGTTTGTAATGGGCTTCACCCGCTGCCTAGATTTCAATAAAATTTGTGGGTTCACAATGGGCTTCACCAATTTTTGATAATTCAATAAAATTGATGGGTTGTCTATGTTTGCATGTAGATAAGGTTTAACACAAAGGTTGATTTTGGTAAATGCTGATTTTCTTGGTTATGGTGGTTTGAATGACACAGTTTTGGCAAGGATTTGTGAGTCTCTATGATCAGGCAGAGTTTCAGTAAGATAATTTCTGCCCTTTCTGTGTTGATATTGGTATGCCACCATAGTAAACCTTCCATTACAGAAATGGCAAGCACTTGTGTAAATATGATCCAGCTTAGGTACTCATGGAGCCTCTCTTTCAATCCCCTAATTAGGAGGACAAAGAATTTTTCCCACCAAGATGCCCCCCATTGTTTCCTATTTTCATATTGCTTTACGTTTTTCTGAGCTCAGTGGGATCATAATTTTTTACCTCAACCATGCTTCACCTTATAGATTTGTAGCCATTTGTCATGTGCTTCTAACTCCAACACACAAATCAATAGCCAGAAAAATTAAAAGAAAAATAAGGAAAACACATGCAATTATATAGATCTATATAGCCGCCGAATGTCTTTGGTCTTAACTGTATCTAACTGCAATTTTGGAGGCAGATAGATCTCTTATGTATTCCCGCTGCAAAGGTCTAGGAGAAAATATTCATGATTCATGGCTATTTGGGAATTGAAGCCAAGACATGGGAAATGGTCCAAAGCAGTTGTTGCCTTTCCATAGTAAATTAGATGGCCTTCTGAGAGAAGAATCAACTTATCAAAATTGTGAAACACTCTTCTTGATGGCTAGTGGATGGTTGTAACAACTGTCTACCCTTCCTGTGAATCAAAAATTCCAATTAATCAATACCAATCTCTTAAAATATTGATAATAATATTCAAATTTAAGGTGCGAATGCATAGATTCTAATGGGCACATATCAAAATAGTATCGTTATGTTTGATACAATCTTGGGTATCTAAAATATTGGGAAACTTTACTAGTCGGATTTATAATTTTTGGTAATGATGTGAATGCTCAATGGTCTTTATGGGGCGTTAGATTTATGGAAGAGAGATAGGATGGATATACGAACTAGAACCATGTTTTTTAACAATTGTATTGTGAGGAATGCTGTTGTAGAATAAAGTCTAGATGTGGGTTCGTCCAGGAGAATCAAATATGGATCCATTAAAAACCCATTCGCTATGCACACCCTTTTTATTTAACTTCTGGAGATACCTTGAAGGAATGGACCTCCAATCCTGGTATTTCTACACCTGAATTCATTTCATTTTAAAAAAAGAGAATATTTCACTCTATATTTACATATCATAGATCCCCTTAGATCCATTTTAACCTACCTGAATATATTCAATATCAGCATGGGTAAAAGAGTCTGCAATACTTGATGTATTATATTGGAATATTTATCTTGAAAATTTAAGAATATTTTTGAAATTCAACGATAATAATTTATGAAATTCAAGAGATAGGAGCCAGGTCAATTCAATTGTGTGGCTTCACTTTTGTTCATCCCATTCTAAAATATTCCTGGTATCCACAATCTAGATAAATCTAAAAATACCTCATTCATTTTGATATGAATATACAATCCATTTGCATGTATAAACAAATGCTTCCTAGAAAATTTAATGTTTTACAAAGACAATCAAAATAAATAGAGCATTTCTCCTTCATTTTTTATTTGACCAAGCTCATTGTATTGAAGCTTCCTTAGGTGGTCCTGGTCAAGCTCAATGTGATGAAATTTCGTTAGGTGCAACAAGCCACTTTCCTAAAATGTTTGTGCTAAAGGTTTCTAAAAATGTAAAGTAGAACAATTTTACATTTGGAGTTATGTCGACATTGTCTATAAAATTAAAGACAAATCAATACAGCTCCTTTGGGATGGATGAGGTGGCTTCAGCCACTTGTGCCTCAAAAATTGATGCAACAACAACTATTGATGCAACAATAGCTTGGTTTTCTCTATTGCAACTTATACGTGGTGAGTCTAGACCTGTGATTAAGTTAGCGCTCTTTAGAAGACTGTTCAGATTTTGAAGATTATCCAGCAGTGGAAGAAGGTTGGTTGTTGGCTCAGATTTGATGACTAAAATTTCCAAGATCCCGATAGAGATATTACAATTATCTCTTAATAAATACTGATCTTCCACCCTCAAAACTTATTGTTGGTGTAGAGAACGGTTAGCGTAAGCAACCCCGAGGCCATCGATTCATTTGTTGAGAAGATTGAAATAAATTGAGGGAAGGGCTGGAAGACTAGTTTGGTCTAAATTGGAAGAACATCTGTTAAATTCATTTTTGTTATTTGTAATAGAAGAGGAAGTAGTTGGTTCAATATTCGGCACACTGCAATTAACAGGTTGATCCGAAGGTCTCTTTGCTCTCTTGTTCTTTCTACACCCTCCCCTAACATGGACATTCCTTAGAGAACCTCGATTAGTCCAATACCGTTTGTAGGTCTTACAGAAATAACAAGGCTAAGAAATGATGTAGTTGTTGTAGTAGCAAAATTTGGTGTTGGACAAATCACAGCGAGGACACTTGAGTGCCAACTGATCTACGTTGGGCTTCTCTTGCCTGTCTAGCAAACCGGGCCTTGAACAAGGGCGCAACATCGACTCCTCAGAGGGCTTGAACACCGAATATTGCATATCGCTCTAAAAAAAATTCAACAACAGATCATAAAATCTGTACTTAGTCATAATAAATCTAGAATTCAAATTTTCTGAACATATAAAGATAAATGTGTAAAACCCAGAATTCAGAGACTTGAACATACAAAGATAAATGTGTAAACCCAGAATTCAGATGGGTATAAACATATGGATAAATATGGAAGCTAGAATATTTAGCAGATTTATATGTTAAAATACAATTGCCACTGAGTAGTAAGTGCATTCTCAATTATACTATCTGATAGACATATACATCATTTCTAGAGAGCTTGTATATGAAAATAATTTTACCACATGTAGCATGGAACTACTGATAAGCTATAGATTTCAGGAGATTAAGGTCAGTTGAGACTTATTACGTGAGAAGATAAAATGCTGGAGGCAGAAAAAATAGTTCAGGATAGAATAACCATAAACAATAGATCCCATAAATTCTAGGGAATTGAAACTGAAGATATTTAAACAACTATGCAAAAACCTGGAATTAAGGCTGTAATGGTGCTATAGTTGTTGGTTAGAAACATAGATCCAAAACAACTATGAAAAATTTTGGAATTAAGAGAATAATGGTAATATATTTTCTGGTTCAAAACTTCCACCCAAAAACATAATGGGATGGATCCTAAAGTATCATATCAAAATTTCTCACGTCACATCGCACAGAATGTTGTGTATGGAGAAGCTGAAATTTGAGTACTTGGGCAAGGGGACTTATAGGTTTTTATGAAAACCATTTCTGGAATTTGTGGTGGTTTATATGCATTTTATTGTACCATTTGTCCCCTTTGTTATAACCTAACACAATTGGCATTTTATGGTGACCTATATATTCAGCATTGTGGGATATATTAGGGTAATGCTTGCATTAGATCTGATTAAAAGCAGGCAGTGTGAGCCTTTCCCATTCTATATATAGTATATAAAAAGCACTCATATCTTATAATTTATTCAAAATTTGTGCTTCCCACTCCCATTCGTTTCTCCCAACAATCTTGAACTTAGTATGCATATTGACTGTTGTTTTTGGCATTGCACACACTTTAGATCTCCATGCCCAAATTTCATCATACCTACTAGTCAGCATTGTAGATATGCATTTTTTGACATCTAATGTACTTTGTCAATTCAAATATAAACATCCAGATATCACATATTGCAAAATCTCTGCTCTTTTCTTCTTTAGTTGTTTTCTACATAAATTTCCCTTTCTCACACATATTTATTACATTTAGAAACTCAAGGCAAACATGTTATACAATCTAAAGGCCCATCAAAAATGATCAAATACGACTTCATAGTCTATCTTTAAACCTTGGCAATATATAACCTTTCTAAATAAAGGAGGCTATTTTTTTTTGCACCATTTCATATTTTATGGTGCTTTGCACCATATACAATTTATTATAATAATAATAATAAATGTTTTTTGCACCATTTCATATTTTATGGTGCTTTGCACCATATACAATTTATTATAATAATAATGATTATGATATTTTTATGATAAATTTTTAATTTTTGTAAAATTGGTTTTGGTGCTTTACATCACAATATCTTGATCCACGTTAGTTTGATTTTTGGTGGTTTGCACCATACACCATGGAATGCCACATATGAATTTAACACCAAATTTAACGTTTTTTACTAACTCCACTTTTGCACTAGAAAACATAGCACCACTTGCGTATCTCCACATTATCACCACTTTTGCACCACTATTTGAAAAGTGAAGATTTCTCAAATCCTTTACAAATAGTGGTGCTAATGTGAGGCTAAATGACCCTTCTTCTTGTAGTGTTATTTGAGAAACGAGAATAATACTATGAGAAACTTAGTTTGGAGGCTTGGCATGTAAGAAATGAGGAGAGAGAAAAACATAATATGAAAGATGAACAATATTAAAAAGTATTAATCATAAACCTTTAATATTTCTATTTATGAAATTGTAAAGAAACATTGATAAATAGTGGAGTGATAATTTTGTAGATCCAAAAATTTAGCCATTATTAATTGTAAGAAAATAACAAACATTTATAAGAATAAGAGTAATATAATAATCTCTATGGTTGTAGCCAAATCTTGTCAAAAACCTTATAAGTGTAAAAGATAGGAAAAAAGGGGAAAAAAATAGAATAAGATTCTGTAACAATTGGTTTAATTTCCTTGTGTTATTATTATTATTATTATAATTATTATTTCTAAATATACCTTAGACTTTATGAGAAAACAAATATTAACAAGTTTGTTAATAAGTTTTTGAACAAGATTTATTTCTTTTGAATAAAGAAATTACTTTACAGTTTTGTTTCCATAATTGATGGGTAAATTTTTCCAAGACTCCATAGTAGTTAGACTTAACAATTATTGAAACTTACCTTCTCCTTTGAGGATAAAATGGAAATCCCAGAGAGGAGAATGGGTTATGTGAATGAGAAAGTTGACAGCTGAATGGATATATGTTGAGAGTGGTCCAGAGCTGGTCTAAACCAAACTTCACAACCAACACTGGAGAAGAGGTTGGACAAAGGTCTTGAGTTCCTCCTCTAGAAAATAAAGAAACTTCTAAATGAGTCTGCTCTGGTGAGGAGCACAGGGGGGAGCTGAGGATGTAATTTCCTCTCTCAAGGTTGGGAAGACACCCTCAGTTTTGCTAAAATAGAGATAAGTATTTAAATATCAAAGAAGTCAAGGAAGAAAGAGAACTATGGATAAATATTTGCACCAAATTATTTATATGCATGAGATTCAGGATTGTAAGTTACACTAAATGTGCATTCATTCTAAATTTTAAGTAGATATGTACAGTAAGAAAAATAAATGTCTCTGCATTAGTTTGTGAATATATTACATGTTGTGTTGAAAAGATGTACGTGCACTGACATTGAGCCTATATTAACCATACTGGTGAATGTACAATCCTTAAAACTAGTAGGCTTTGAACATTAGTTGAATCTTGTGAAGTCAAAATTGCCAAGCTTGATCTACGAAATCGAAGCTCGAAGATAAACTTGGACAATAGGAGTAGACAAATGAATTTCAAGACAACTTAGTCAATTATCGGGGAATGCAGAGAGGGAAACCCTCTTTTCATTGCTGAGATAGAGGAATCAGACAAACCTCTTGTAAATGTAGACTGGCCTCTTTTAAATATAGAGACAGAGGATTCAGATAGACTACCTCGAAAAATGAATTTAAATATCATATGAACTGAAACAAGAACTAGCCCTCGTCCTAAATATATTAGAAACGTGAAAAAATAAATTTGTAAGCTTCGATTTTTTAATTTCGAAAGGAATAGACAGATTATAAGTAAAGATAATAATATCAAAAAAGCAAGAAAATTTAACACCGAGTAGGAGCGATTTCTCCGAATATGAAAACAACATATATTTATATATATTAACAATGAAATAATTTACAAAAAAAATTAGAATAGCTTCGCACACCAGATAAGAGAAATTAAATAGAAAACCCTCAAAGGGTAACAAACAGACCCATATCAACTGGAAATCAACACTATAGCTAACAACGATATTGTGCTTGGTACTAACATTAATAAAATTAAATTTTATCGATACCAAGACCACAAAGTGACCATGAGGATATTCCTAACAAAATAAAGATAAGATATTTTTGCTGTAAACAGGGGGAAACAAACATGCATGTCTACCATGATTCAAATATATACATTTCGCTATCAAATAAAACAAGATCCCAAAGTCTGTGCAGGTATTTTTTTTAAAAGAAAATTTATACAAGGATCAACCCTTCAAGGGATGAAACCCATTAAACACAAGAATTGAACCAAACTGTGAGAACTAATTTCTTAGTGCATAGTCCGAGTATAGACTCATAAAACATCAAATTTCTGGAGAGAAATAACCCTCCAGAAGTTCCAGTGGTACCTGAAGGGCGCAACCCATGTCAGAGGCTGAGAGTGAGCTTTCAAAAATCCAGTGGTACGTTTTCAAACAAGGGATCTGAGACATACCTGCATTGTAGTAAAACCAGTAAAGCAAAAGGATATGTATGCCATGGGAAAATAATTAAGAAAAGAAAAAGAATTATACTCAGCAGCTAAATAAAAATGAATATTATGTGATAAATTTTAAGAGGTCGACCTTGAGGACTTGGGACAAGAAGCGAACAAGAGTAGTAAGGTTTCCACATACTCTTAAAAAAAAAAAACTAAACCAGAGAAATAATCTCGAAGAAGTTGAATCACTTACCTGTTCCAACCATGATATGAGCAGCGGTGTCCCTATTGAGATAAGTGGAGTGAGAAGAAGGCAAATAACCACCATTAACCTTTCAAAAAAAATTAATAACTCCATCTAAAAACGAGAGAAGAAAAATTGAAGTAGTAGAAGGATCATGTCATGCAAATAATGGCATAAATGTCTCAACTATGTGCACAGAAAGGCGGAATGTAGAAATTAAGTTCTTGCATGTCGAAAAGATAGAAACCAAAGCATTATATCACTTGGAGGATGAAGAGGGGAGACAAAGTTAAACTACATCTGCAGGACAAATATTGTGAGCACTCCATCAACTGAGGAACAGAGGTGGGTTACAGAGCTCTCGTAGAGGAGGAGAGGCAAAAATGGCAGAGGTAGTTAGGGTTTGGGTGTATGGGTAATACACTAACCCTCTCAAGCCACATCCATGTCGTTGATCCGCAAGAAAAAATGGAGGAGATTGCATCAAGTTTCAAATGATGTGGTGACAACAAATTTAAGTTCATGATGGACAACTGTGTAATCGTGGTAGAGTTTTTGGAAATACACACAATCAACCTTTTGTACCCCAAATTAAATTGAACAATGTACATAAGTATCAGCCATAATAAGTGTAATGATATATGTGTCGAACTTGTATGTTATTGAAAACATGGTATATCTAGCATTGATAATTTGAAAAAGAATTACATGCGGAATCCTGAGTTGGATTAAAAAAGTAAAGTTACAAATTGAAATAGTAAATTTCAGTACTTATATATGTATAATCAACTATGTAATAATGTATATAAACATAGTAATCATAGTTTAAAAAAAAATTATGATAAGATGTTACAAGTGGTATCAGAGCAACATTCACATGCTGGGACCCAGATGGGCAATTAAATAATAATGAATGTGTGTAAAAATTGTGCATAGAGACAGGGAGAAGGATGTGATAGAACTCAATGAAGAGGGTGTTCGGGTATCAAGTTCCTAGAGTTATAGGGGAAACTCATCCCCAGACTAATCAAGACAAGAACCCAAAAATGTGGGTGCAGCTGAGTGTGGATCAACATCAAGAAAACAATAGACTACTCAAAGAACAACAACGAAAAACCAATAGGTTGCTAGATATGGTGCAACAGTTACAGAAATAAATGGTTAGAGTGAGAATTGATAATGAGAGGCTAATGCGAGAACAAGAGAGGATTCTTAAAAGTCTCTCAGATAGGCAGAATCAATGTTCATCACAACCAAGCCTAGAAAGGGACACTCGAGAAGAGGGTGAACAATGAAAACAATCTAATGATAAATTGGAAGTAAGCCATACCTAGAAAAGTAACAAAAGCAGAACTTACGACAAAGCAGAGTCTAGAAATGTATCCTATCAACATGAAATGAAAAAGCAAAAAGTAGAGCTGCAAGGTGAATTCTGGAAGATTAAACCTCCTACATTTGATGGAGAGGATGAAGAAGTGGCAGAAGCATGGATAATTAACATGAACAAATATTTTCAAGTTTATGAATATAGTAGAAAACTCAAAGCTTGCTTGTCTATTTACCAATTGCAGGAAAAAGCCACATTATGGTGAGAGGAAGTTAAAAATATGCGAGGAATTGAGGACCATAATGTGACTTGGGATGAGTTCCAGCAGTATTTTAAAGACAAGTACCTAAAGAAATGCTTTTACGATGAAAAATCTCGAGAATTTCATGATTTGAGGTTGGGACAACTGTCAATCGATGAGTTCTTAACCAAATTTACCTACTTATTGAGGTATGTATTGTATCTAAGAGATGAAAAAGTAAAATTACAATGATTCTTGAGTAGCCTACCTGCTCACATGAAGGAGAGGATTGAATTTGTGAATCCAAATACTATGGAGGAGGTGATCTGAAAAGCATGAATGTGATATCAACAGTCCAAGGTAGAAGGAGATAATGGTAGGAGTTGGACGCTAAAGAAAGGGCAGAAAAATACTTCAAATTTTAAAGGCAACAGACCAGGAAACTATAAAAATTCTGCTAGAAACACAAAAAATAGACAATATGGAAGAAACCAGCAAAATCCCAAATGGCCAACAGAGGAGCGACCCACTAAAGCATCCAGCAGACCAGACCAAGGGCGGATCCAAAAACCGCCGTTGCAATGTTGGGGATGCAGTGAGACACATTATTATAAGAATTTCCCTTGCTGTGGGAGAAGTGAAACTGTAGCTAATCTACAAGAGGCATCCATAGTAGGGGATGTTGCACGAAATATACAAAAAATCAACACAACACTAGAGGATCGACAAGCGGATTACTAGCCAACCATGATAGAACTGGAAGGTAAACTATAATCCCAAACTGTTTCCATTTAAGTTGATCTTGGTGCCAGTTTAAGTTATATAAATCGCCAAATCATTGAAAAATGTGACTTGCAAAGCCACAAATTCAAAAGTCCTTAGTTGGTACAATTGGCTACTGGGGCAAAGAGAATATTTAATGCTAAAGTCTCAAACTATTCTTTAGAAATAGGAAATCAGCATATAACAATTGAGCTGAATATTTTACCCTTGGGTTCCTATGATATATTGTTGGGAATGGACTGGTTGGAAGGGCATTGGTCACTAGTAGATTGCAAAGTGAAAATCATCTATTTTAAGGCTAAAGATGGAACTCTCCAGGAGTTACAAGGAATTAAAAAACCACTTCAATTGTGCCCTATCACTACTTCCTAGCTGGGTAAATGCATTAGGAAAGGATGTCAAATTTATGCTATACAAGTGGGATTCGCCAATTCAAAATATAAGATCCCTATAGACGAAAATATGCTAGTATTGAAAAAATTTATGGATGTGTATTTCCGGAAAGCATACCTGGACTACCTCCAAGGTGGGATATCGATTTCACCATCAAATGAATGCCTAGGACAACACTAGTGTCACGAGCACCATATCGAATGAGTGTACCTGAGATGGGGGGTACATTCATCGTAGTGTGTCTCCCAGGGGGCATCAGTGTTGTTTGTAAAGAAGAAGGGTGGTACAATGCAAATGTGTATGGATTACAGGAAGCTTAACAAATTGACTGTTAAGAATAAATATACATTGCCACAGATAGATGAAATTTTTGATCGAGTCAAAGGGGAAACTATATTTTCAAAGATAGATTTAAGATCTAGATATCACTATATTTGAATAAAATATGAGGATATATATATATATATATATATAAGACAAATTTTCGTACCTGTTATGGGCATTATGAGTTCATGGTTTTACCATTTGGATTAGCCAATGCACCAACAAATTTTATGAGCTTGATGCATGGCATATTTCATCTGTTTTGGGATAAATTTGTTCTGATTTTTATTGATGATATATTAATTTACTCAAAAACCATGGAAGAGCATAACGAACACTAGTACTAAAGATGTTGAGGGATCATCAATTATATGCCAAATTCAGTAAGTGTGGCTTTTATAAAGAAAATTTCTAGTATTTAGGCCATGTAATTTCTATTGAAGGCATATCGATAGATCCCAAAAAAATAAAGACATTATGGAATGGAAGGTACCCAAAAACGTAGAAGACATACGTTCTTTCATGGGATTGGCTAGCTACTATCAGAGGTTTATAGAGGGTTTCTCTAAAATTGTTTTTCCTATTACTTCTTTGCAATGAAAAGGGTGAATATTTAAGTGGACTAGTGAGTTCCAAACCAATTTTGAACAATTAAAATAGTTGTTAACTACAACTCTTTTATTGAAGGTAGCAGATCCAAACAAGGAGTTTTAAAACTGCACTAATTCTTGCAAAGAAGGGGTGGGAGCAGTATTGTCACAGGACTAAAGGGTTGTTGTGTATGAAAGTAGAAAGTTGAAAGATGATGAACAATGATATTCTGCTTACGATCTAGAGTTGACTGTAGTAGTTCACACACTCAAAGTGTGGAGGCACTACCTGTTGGGAAAAAGGTTTGGGTTGAAAACGGATCACAACAGGCTAACTAGATATTTTAAGTAGGACGACTTGAATGCTCGCCAAGTAAGATGGAACACATTCCTGTGTGAATTTGATTTCGAAATTCAGCATGTTAAAGGTAAGGAAAACTGTGTCATCGATGCCTTGAGTAGAAAATTACATTATGTATATGAAATATACTTTAACCATGTGGAATTTAAGTTCTAGGAGCAAGTGAAGGTGACAGCGCAAAAAGATCCCGAATATAAATTTTTATGGCAGCAAACACAAGAAGCGGAAAATCAGGGGAGACAAATAGATTATAAGCTCAATAATGAACATCTATTAATTTTTCGAGGAAAGATATATATTCCTAATCAAATGAGCTTGAAAGAGCTGATCTTGGATGAGTATCATCGAAGTTCATACTCTAGACACCCTGGTTACCAAAAAATGCTGACAACAATCAGAAAATATTATTTCTGGCTTGGAATGCATAATTGCTGAACACTTGACCAAATGTCTAGAATGTCAAAATGTCAAGGTGTAATATCAACATCCGGTGGGATTGTTGTAGCTTATTCCTGTACCAAAGTGGAAATGGGAAGTCATATCGCTTGATTTTATTATAGGCTTACCAAGGTTGAAGAGAAACAATGATTCTATAATGGTGGTAGTGGATCAGCTGAGAAAAGAAGCCCACTTTATTCCTGTACAATCCAACTGCAAAACAGTGCAAATTGTTGACATATTTATGAGGGAGGTGTTTAGATTACGTAGTATTTAGCAAACAATCATATCAAACTGAGATGTGAAGTTCACCTCAGCTTTTTGGAAGGCACTGTTCACCGCCCTGGGCACACAAATCCAATTTAGCACAGCTTACCATCTGCAAATGGATGGGGAAAATGAGCGGGTGAATCAAATATTAGAAGATATGTTACGTATGTATGTGATGCAACAACCAACAAAATGGGTAGATTACTTGCATTTATTACAATTTTCTTATAACAATGGGTACCAGGAATCTCTCAAGATGAGTCCCTTTGAGGCATTATACGGTAGACAGTGTCGAACACGCATCAATTGGAGCAAACTGGAAACCAAACTAATGCTTGGACCAAAAATGTTCGCTGAGATGGAGCAAGAAGTAAAGAAGATCCGACAGAATTTGAGAGTTTCTCAGGACAGGAAGAAGTTTTATGCGGATTGAAGAAGGTCACATTGAGAATTTGAAGTAGGTGATCATGTGTATGTCAGAATTAGACCCAAAAAGAGCACCTTAAGATGGACTACCTATGCCAAGTTGGCTCCCCAGTTCTGTGGACCTTTCCAAATTTTGGAAAGAGTGGGA
Source organism: Pinus albicaulis (assembly GCA_034641835.2). Classification (NCBI taxonomy): domain Eukaryota; kingdom Viridiplantae; phylum Streptophyta; class Pinopsida; order Pinales; family Pinaceae; genus Pinus; species Pinus albicaulis. The sequence continues at coordinate 792,979,666 of CM076570.1, read as the reverse complement.
CTGGTGGCCTATCATCTAGCTTTACTCGGTCACATATGGGTGCACAATGTGTTTCGCGCATCAATACTGAAACGGCATGTGCATGATCCAAAGCATGTGATACACTCAAAAAACATAGAGGTAGGTTAAATTGGATACTAAGATCTCTTAGGAGAGATAAATGTTCAAATAACTAATTGAGGACCTTTTCTTGTTGCAGGTTGAACCAGACAATGAATTTTTGGTAGATCCTCAATGTATTCTCAAGCAGAGATAAATAATGCTCTGGAGGTGAGTTGTCACCCAAGTTAAAGTGCAGTGGAAGCACTTTAGCCTGAAAAAAGGCTACTTGGGAATATGAAGGCTTTGTGTGAGAGGCTTATCCAGAATTATTTACTGGGATGCAGTAAAACATTGAGGACGATGTTTACCTCTAGTGGGGGAATATGTAACAACTGGTTAAATTTCCTTGTGTTATCATTTTTTTTTAAATATACATTTGACTTTATGAGAAAAAAAAGATTAACAAGTTTGTTAATCGATATTTGAACAAGATTTATTTCTTTTGAATAAAGAAATTACATTACATTTTCGTTTCCATAACTGATGGCTAAATTTTTCCAAGACTCCAGAGTAGTTAGACTTACGTAGTTATTGATAGTTACCTTCTCCTTTGAGGATAAAATGGAAATCCCAGTGAGGAGAAGGGGTTCTGTGAATGGGGAAGTTGACAATCAAATGGCTATATGTTGAGAGTGGTCCAGAGCTGGTCTAAACCAGTGGAATTCTGCAACCAACACTAGAGAAGAGGCTGGACATAGGTCTTGAGGTCTTCCCCCAGAAAAGAAAGAAATAGCTAAATGTGTCTGCTTTGACGAGGAGTGTTGGGCCAAGGAAAAGGTACATTTTACCCCATCTTTAGCTTGATTTATTATTAACTTTTATATGTTTTCCTTCATTTTAGAAATAAATTAAAGGAGAATAATGTAAAAGTAGGGTAAAATGAATTGTTAATAAATAATGTGTTTAATAGTATAAAAATTAACTTTTGTTGTCTTTATTGAAAGGGAATCTGAACAAACCAACTGCTGACCAAACGAACAAACAACACCAGTTAAGAAAAGAAAATGAAATCGTTTCTAGTTCTTGAAAATCAACAAGAGATGGAAAGACATGTCTATCTTTGAAGCATCCGGCTGATGACTACGAAGCCTCAGGATCTCCTGATCCCGAGGATTCATTATTCTCTGTTTTGTTTCTCCTTTAAGTTATAAAAGGCTGTAGGTGAAAGAGAACAGGAGATATTTTTCCATGTATTGTAATTTTCTGTAATATACATTTTATTCAGACAGAGTTTGTGAACTCGTGATGATGTACCTATTCTTTTGATTAATGAAAGAGTTAGCATTTTCATTATAAGCGAATTTTGAGTATTTCTTGGCATAAGACTTCTAGAGGCTACGGGCCCGGTCCCTGGGAGTTATCCTGCTATTTTGTGTTATATGTTTATTTACTAATTCTCATAATTTAGTTATTCTTACGCTTTGTAGAATTACAATTCAATTCAGTAATTGCAAGTGTGGTGTGTTATGATTTCCTTTTCAAATAGGTTGAATTTATCATTAATATTCCTTTATTGTTGAGTGATGTTTTTCTATTCATTAGATTGATTTTAGCGTGGTTAAGTAGTTACTGTTCAATTATGCATATTGTTATTTCTTGATTTTTTCCATTTCGATGTGAACGTATGGTTTGTTGTTCAATTCTGAAGGTTGTTATTAATAAAATTATAGATAATTCCATTGCAAAATGTTAAGAGGTGGTTTCTGTTCAATTTATTAAGGATTCCTTTTCTATTGTTGTTCAATTCATTAAGCTTGTTGTTCAATTGCAAAAGATCTTTAATTTCAACATTGAGTGTTTACTTTCTACATAAGACAAGACTAAAGTTTCATCCTTTGATTGGTGTGAAGTATTTCATAATTTACTTTTGAATTGATTGATTGAACTTTGAGAATTAGATAGTATTTCTTGCAATGATTTAGGCTAGTTTACCTCTGACTTCACTCGCATATACTTTGCTTGCACTCTTCAAATAAACAGACTTACCTTGGGTTGATTATTAATGTGAAGCATTAAGGTTACCTTTGAAAGTCATCTTTTTGAACCAACATTTTGGCGCCGTTGCCAAGGAGAGTGTTTAGGAGTGATGTCTTTTTATTTTTTCTTTTGCTGGGAAATAATTGGGTATTGAAAACGAGAGGTAAGAACCTGCATATTAGCAAGCAAAACTCTTGCTCTCCAGCCCGCTTCTCAGCAATTGTGTAGAGGTTAAATAGGATAGGTGTTTGTTTTTTTTTATGAATGACTATAAAGAAAAATAAATAATTAGATCGAAACCCCCCATCTAAATCCACAAAACCCAAGGGATCGATGGTCCTTGGCAGAACAACATTCATAGACGAAAACATAAGGAAAGTTGAATCCCAGGCATCTGTAGGACCCAAAATCATTTATGAAAAGAGTCATACTACAATCCCTCAGGCAACAGCCTCACCATCTGTAGCCCACGCCGAGATCCACAGCGAAACCAAAGGGTCTAAACGGAGCTTTTAGACTATAAAACATTTGATTCTTGACCCTTCACCAGAGGGGAATTCTTGTAGTTTGTAAGAAGGAGAGGGAGAAACTAGTAGTAATATAAGGATAAAAACTCCAGAGCTTGGATCTCTTGAAATAACGGTTGACATAGAGAGACCCAACATTCCAGATCGAGGTAGTGCTGCAAGGCCTCCTACAAATCCACCTCCTAATTCCACTCAAATTATTCTCCCAGACTAGGAAATCCCTGAAGGTTATTGGCACATATTTGGTCAGATGGCACACAATCAAAACCAGAGACATACATCAACATTGGAGTATCTCATTGTTCACCCGACTACAAATGCCCCTCTAAAAGCTATCCCATTACAAAATATCCCCACCTTACATGGGTTGACCTCAGAAGATCTGGATGCATTTCTATTTGAATTTGATGTTTTTTTGTAGGGGATAGGACTACACCACTGACCCTCAAAAACTGAAACTATTCCTGTCTACATTGAAGGGGGAAGCTCTATGTTGGTTTATGGGGCTCGGTGGTGGAACCATTAATAGTTGGGATCAAATGAAAAACTATTTTCTTAATAAATACCAAGATTATTGCCGAACTCGAGAATTGAAAGATGAAATATTCAACATGACTGCAAAAGACAATGAGACATTAGAAGAATATGTTGAACGATTCCAATATAATTTGCAAAAATCCCCATATACTACACTGTCTAAAGATATCCTAAAAGAAATAATGATAAAAGGAATGAAAGAAGAATGTGTAGAAACACTTAATATAATGGGAAAAGGAGACATCTATCAAGAATATTATGATGACATTATTGTATTGTGTATCAGGTGCTCTCGAGGTAGTATGCGGAATAGAACAGTTGGATGGGATTCAGTTACTAGGAATTACAAATAGTCAAGTGGCAGCGTAACCATAGCAGAATTCGGTAATCTCTTAGAAGATTTCAAAACCGATATCTTGGATGCCCTCACAACAGCGCTAGATATCCTGCAAGCCAAGCATAACCAAGCTTTAGCAGAACAAAACTTGGCTATCTTTTGTCCACGCTGCTGGAAGAAGCACCACCAATGGGAGTGTCCATTGGACATGGTCCAGGCATGTGCTATTTGTACCAAGGACCACGCCATTGAACAGTTCCCTTCACTTCCAGGGTTCAAAGCAGGCTTCAAATAAGCGGAAGGAGAAATAGAACCGGTATATGTAATGAATCAACGTTGACAGTGTCAAGCTCGACCAACATGTATGTCACAGTACCCGTCTCAGTTCTTTCCTTCTTCACGATTTAATCAATGGAGTTCTGGAACAACATGGAAAAACCAATCACCTTTTTCTTCTTGGCCATCCAACGATTTTCCATGCCCCCTTAGCCAACTCAATCCTCTCCAGGTAATGGTTGGTCGAGTTTTAATTTCTCTCCTTCATGTTGGCAAAACAATCCATATCAGTCCTAGTGGTGTGCCTCCACCTCACAAAATACAAATTGGTCTCAAAACTGGTAGTGACCCCTAGGAATGACCAATTTACCTATGGAAACATGGGCTCAAACTCAACCCACATTAACAGCTCCATACCAAGTACAAAAAAATCCTCAGCCTATTATATGCCCTCAACTTCCAGCTCAACCAAATCTTAATCCTAATGATAGACTGGTTCAAATGATCCAGATTGTTGAGAATCCAGACTCTGAAACTGAACAGAAGGAATGGAATGAACTTAGGGTGAGATCAAGGCACATTATTTCACCTAAACAAGATATTTCCCTGCCACAAATCGAGTCTGAAATTCCAACAGTACCTAAACAATCGACTGTGACTGAGACAAAGATAAAACAAGGGAGGGACACAGTCAACAAAAAAGATCCTGAAAATATTATTATTCCCTCTCCTCCATTCCCTGAGAGATTAGTAATACCTAAGCCAATTGTCTCTTTAGATTTTTATCTCATAGTGGAATTAAAAATCTTTGCATTAAAATTCCTCTCCTACAGGCTATACAAGGCATCCCTATTTATGCTAAAACAATTAAAGAACTGTGTGTAAAAAAACCTGTGAGGAAAGTAAATACTTTGCCAACTGTTCATGTAGTAGGGACATTGTCATATTTACTTTTGGGTAAAGAAACACCAATAAAATATGATGATCCAGGAAACCCCATTGTCACAGTCTCTATGGCCGCTCCTTTTCAAACACGTCAGTCGATTTGGGTGCAACTATTAATATTTTAACTACAGAAACCTGTGAAACACTTGGTATAACAACCTTGGAACCCGCCAATACCTCGCTGGAACTTGTTGACCGATCTGTTGTTAAACCAGAAGGTACATTACAGGATATCCTGGTTTCTGTGGACTCATGGGAATACTCGACAAATATATTAGTTATTAACCCAAAAAGTAGATTAGACGAACACCCCGTGATATTGGGATGAATTTGGTTAGCGACGGTTGATGGTTACATAGGCTGTCGAACAGGCAACATCACCATTTCTAAAGGAGATGCCATAAATAATATTGCTATATATACCCCTGCCAAACCAAGTCTTCCCACTGTAAATATTCACAAAAAACCACCTGCATACTAGGAAAAAAACATTCATTTACCATTGACAATAGTTGAAGCACTCAAGTTCAAAGATCAAACTGAAGATGATGTGATCAATAACTTTATAAATCAATCATCTACTTTAGAGAATTTAAAGTGCTAAATGTTAAAAGCATATCTTGATAACGAAGCACAAGAAGACCCTCTAGCGGATACCGATGAACAACGCATACCCACAACTATTGTTCGTAACAACATGCCAATTGAAATCAAACCAGGTAAAATTTTAAACATCAATGGTAGTCTGGATAGTGGACAACAACAAAAGCTCATTAAAGTCTTGCAAAAATGTAAAGGATACTTTGCTTGGGACTACCCAGACATGAAAGGTATAGATCCCCAACTGTGCACACATCATATTACATTCAAAAGGATGCTCGCCACATCTGACAGCCTCAACGAAGACTAAACCTGCATCTAAAGACATTGTAAAAGATGAATTACAGAAGCTGCTAGATGTAAATTTCATTTATCCTATTTCATACAGTAAATGGGTCTCTCCATTTATGGTTGTCCCTAAAAAGAATGGTAAGTGGCGAATCTGTGTGGATTACAGAGAGTTGAATAAAGCCACACAGAAAGACCACTTCCCCCTTCCCTTTATTGATCATGTCCTTGATACATTGGCAGGAAAGCAGTTCTTTTCCTTTCTTGATGGTTTCAGTGGCTATAATAAAATCCAGATAGCCCCTGAATACCAAGATAAAACGACCTTCACCTGCCCCTAGGGTACATTTTCCTATATAGTATTGCCATTCAGTTTATGCAATGCCCCAACAACATTTCAAAGGGCCATACTTGGTATTTTTTATGATTTAATAAATGAAGGGCTCGAGGTCTACATGGATGACTTCACTCCATATGGATATGAATTCGATCACGCACTGCAGGCACTGGAAAAATTATTGGAATGATGTATTACAACCAGATTATGCTTGAGCAACGAAAAGTGTAACATGGTGATGACCGAAGGCGTGATCTTAGGACACTACATCTCTGCAGCTCGAATATAGGTAAATCGGGCAAAGATAGAGGTAATTCTCTTATTAGCCACACCTTTTACTTATACAAAGGTACATAGTTTCCTTGGATATGAAGGGTATTATCGTAGGTGCATAAATAATTTTCACAAATTGTTGCTCATTTTTATACGTTAACTAGAAATGTTGAATACCATTGGTCTGACAAATATGATACTGCTTTTTTAGATTTGAAGAAAATGGTCTCGACCACACCAGTCTTGTGTGACCCCAATTGGGAGATGCGCTTTCATATTTCTTCGGATGCATCATATACAATGATAGGATTTGTTCTCTGTCAATACGAGGACAAGAAGCCCTATGCTATTTACTATATCAGCAAGAATCTCACTCGTGTTGAACTAAATTATACAGTGATCGAAAAGGAATTCTTGGCCGTCATTTATGCTATAAGTAAATTTAGGAATTATATAACTGGCTATCAAGTATTCCTGTATAATGATCATTCTACCACAAGATATCTAGCTAACAAGCCTATTACAAATGGGAGAGTGACTCGTTGGTTGTTGCTTTTCGATATAACTACTAAGGACCGTCCAGGGAAGGAGAACATAGTTGCAGATTTCCTGTCTCGAGTCCCAAAGACAAATGACGCACTAGCAGTAGATGATCAGTTCCTTGATGAGAATTTGTTTGTTGTGGTAGTAAAAGCGCCATGGTATGTAGATGTAGCGAATTATTTCGCGGTAGGAAAGTTTCTGAGACACTGGACAACAAAGGAACGGAAGCTGATTGTTCAAGGCAGTTCTAGATTCTCCTGGATTGGTGGAGACCTTTTCCACATAGGAGTTGATATGCACATACATAGATGAATTCGAGAAGACAAGATCCATAACATCTTGAAGGCCTGCCATGACGAACCATGTGGCAGACATTTTGCAGATCGCAAGGCATGGCACAAAGTATTACAAATGGGCTACTATTCGCCCACAATATTTAAGGATGCAAAGAAATATGTGCAAGCCTGCGATAGTTTCCAAAGAGTGGGTCACCCTGGCCAATCCGACGAGATGCCATTGCAGCCACAGTTGGTAGTAGAACCTTTTGAATGATGGGCGTTGGACTTTTTTGGGCCATTCAATCCACCATAAAATTAGAAGGCCTACATATTGGTTGCCACAGATTATGTGATGAAGTAGGTAGAAACAACGGCTTTGCCAAGAACTACATAAGAGTCTGTGATCAATTTTATTTTTGAGCTATTTGTGTGTTATGGCTTACCTAGGGAAGTGATAACTGATGGAGGGGCACAGTTTGTAGGACATAAGATTACAGCCACTCTGCGGAACCACCATGTCACTCATAGAGTCACCTCTCCCTACCACCTACAGGGAAACGAGCAGGTCGAAAGTACCAATAAAGTCCTTGTATAAATTCTCACTAAAACAGTCTCAACACATCACCGAGATTGGGCTACTAGACTCCCAGAGGCCTTGTGGGATTATCGCACAACTTGGCGAAACACTATCAGATATTCTCCGTACCACCTGGTATTTGGAAAGGAACCAATTTTTCCCATTGAATTTGAGATAAAGACTCTTGTAACAGCCGAGGAAGTGGGGTTGGATTTGACAGAGGCCCAAGTTAAAAGACTTCAACAGATAAATGAATTAGATGAAGCATGGCAACTTTCTCTACAACGCACTGCAATTATTCAACAACAACAGACTAAGTGGCACGACAACCTCATAAAAAAGAAGATGTTACAGAAAGTAGATTGGGCACTCATATACAACACCAGATTCCAAGACTTTCTGGCTAAATTACAAACATGGTGGCTTCGTCCATATGAAATTCAAGAAGTGCACAGCAACGATACAATTACCTTGACCACCATAGATGGAGCCGGCTCTGCCTTTCGAGTCAATGGACACCGGGTGCGCCTCTATCACAAACCACTCACAAAAGAGTCTTTCTGCCAGTAGGTGCATGACGATCCCACTCTCCAAATTTTCGCTACAGGGAATAATGACCCGACAACTTCAATTTCATAAAAAATTGATACTTCCTTTTTTTGTACATAATGTATATATGCTTCCTACATTTTATTGTAATTTACAGTTCTTTTTCATCATTGTATAAAAGAATTCCATTTTCTTTATCTTTTGATTGTTTTTGTTGTTCAAATCAATTGAACAACTGTTGTCCAATCTACTGAACAACTATTGTTCAAAGCAAATGAACAACCACATTTTTTCTTTCGTGTGTTTTTGTTTTGGTTTTTTTGTTCAAACAATTGAACATTTGTTGTTCAATTGATTGAACAACTGCTGTTTGAACCAAATGAACAGTTGTTTTCAACGCGTTTTTTTTATTAATAATTTTGCTGTTCAATCCATTGAACAAATTGCTATTCAATTGATTGAAAAGTTGTTGTTCGATCTAATTGAACAATTGTTTTTTTTAGCGTGTTTTTTTTCTATAAATTAATTTTGTTGTTCAATCCATTGAATAATTGTTGTTTGAACCAATTGAACAACTACATTCGTGTTGTTGTGTGGTTTTAAAAAATTTGTTGTTCAAAGTAGCAAACTTTTGTCTTCTGGTGATTTCTTCTAATATCCACTCTTACTTTACACATTCTTGCCATAAAAACCATTTTATTGAATGAGAAATTTGCACCTAAAGAAGGAAAAAGTAGTGATATTACTAATATTATGTTTTTTTGAAATTTTGATGGATATATTTAACTTGGAAGGTGACATGGTTTATCTATACAATGAATGGTTGGATATGTTGTGTTCAGACATATTATCACACAATTCATTATCATATTTTTATGCTGGTTTATGTTTTTACACTCTCAAGTGGTAATTCTCTTTGGCATGAGGATATGGGAATAAGTGCATCAACTGTATTAGCATTCTTTTACTTCTTACACCATCCCTAACTCGTAAGGAGTTAATGAGCCTCCCACCATTTATAACAAAAAGAAAATATTTCTCTATGTGAAAATTAAAAGAGAAAAAAGAAAGGATAGGGGGTCTCATTACGAGCTAGCCTACCATGATCATGAGGATATAACATGTGACATTCCCAAAATGGACACCACACTAGGGTAGTGACCTTCTCGATAGTTAAAACTGCTTGAAGGATAGAGGTCTCATCACGAGTCGGCCTGATTACTCTGTTAAATCCCCGTGAATGGCACTATGACTATTTGGCCAGCACACCAGCATAGTGGTCTCTCCAAAAAACAAGCAAATAGTCTACTTTTAAATAAAGGATCCTAGCTCATTTTTTTGGGTTAAAAAAAAAAACCCTATCGAGGCCATGGATGCCTACTGGCAGCAGTGGCTCCGCTTGTGGTATTGGAGTATTTTTTACAACAACCAATTATTTTACATGCCCCCTGTCTCCTATTGATCCATTATTGAAGCGCAATGCACTGTTTGACTAAATGTTATCATTATAATAACCTATATGCATAATCAACTTTGATTTTAGATGAATTATCTTCATTATGTCAAATTGAGTGATAACAACATCCAACATAATCTGTCACCTATCATGCTTCCATCATATTATGCTGTCAAAATAGGAAATATTTTTCATAATAATTGCTCCTCCGCTTTTCTCCCTCTTTGGTCATTTCCACTTGATGTACATTTGCGATGATTGCTAGCCTCTGACTTCTATTTCATGTGCATTCATGATTTCTGCCACCTTCCTCTTCTCTTATGCTTAAAGGCCATGGACGCCCTTCTCTCATTAGAGGGGGTGTGAATATCTATAATAAACAAGCATGCAAATTAATTATGGGACTCCATTCAGATAGGCTGATTTGAAAATATAATCATTGCATTAACGTCATGCAGTCACATTTCTAATAATAAATTTTGTAAGAGCCACATGTAGTGTTTATATTGTTTTTAACTAACAGATCCCAGAGAAGCACATGCAGAAGGGTGAAGAAATCAGTTCTGAAAACACAATAGCTATGGGTGGAAATTCTCTTCACAATGAACCCACAAACTTTCAAGTTACAGGATTGGCTCGCATTGTTCTCCAGCAATCTGGTTGGATTTCATATCTGAACAAGCTACAAGGGTTCAATACAGAAATAGCAATTGAATTCCTGTAAAACCTGCGAGAAGGGCACACCATAGTTAAAGGAAAAATTATACCAGTCTCCAAAGAAGTAATTGCTGAGGTCTCCAGACTTCCAATGGAAAGGAAAAAGTGGATTGATAAACATGTCCTCATAAAAGAAGCAGTTTCAGTATATCAGGACCTAGATGAGCAATCGGTACGAAAAGAAAATAGTATGGACCTTGCATCCTGGAAGCAGCCTTGGTGAGAACTGGCAATCATCATCCAAAATTATATCACATGTGATGGATGCCAGGATGTGGTAAAGTCTCGTCAACTCAAATTGTTAGTTGTACTCAAAATATTTTAGTTAATTTACATTTTTCTTGAATTAAATATTGCATGACACTGCTGTTTGGATTAGGAAAGCTAAAAACCCTCAGGAAGTTTTCAGCCATCATGGCCTGATAAAATTGATTATTGTTCATGAGTTAAACAAACATCAATTAGCATGGGATAGATTTTTCAATTCTGCCCTACCTGCCCGTGAAGAAAACCATGATAAAGCAGAGATTGAGCATCCAAGAACAGACATACCAGTCCCTAAGAAAGCTAGAGGGAAGAGAACCTGTGTCTCGACCTCGTGTCCAGTAAAATAGAGACGGTCTGAAAGAATAAAACATCAGCAAAATACCTCAGCATTTCCAGAAGAAATAGGGCCATCATATGCACCCCCTCTGAGCCCTCAGAATGCACCTTTACATGGTTATGAGGAGGAAATGGCTCAAGTATTAGAACATATGAGAGCATGTTGTGAAGCTAGGAGCCCATTTGAAGAAATTGAGGAGAAGAGGGATGTTTCGAACCAGTCTGCCTCTACTGGCAATTATGGTCACACTGAAATCCTAACTTCCACTGATAAATTGCGGGATTTGGGAATTTTATCTCCCTCTGATAATGAATGTTTGAAGAAGGAAGACCAGATAGAGAGAGCATATGAATGTGGAAGCTAGTGAGGGGATATTGTTTTATTAGACTAGGACATAAATTTCGATACAAATCCTCTGACACCTGAAGAAAATATTGCTCCACCCAGCCAAGATATCAATGTTGGCACAACCTATTTAGTGCCCGAAGAAAACATTATTTCATTAATTGATAACCCTAATACTGGCACAACCCTTCCTGAACCTGAAGCTGCTGCTACATCTTCCCCTGCCAGAACCCCTTTGAAGGAAAAACCAGCTTGGGCTAAGTTGAGAAAAATGCGCAAGAAATGCCAAAAATTGAGAAAAACAGTGAAACGGTTAAGGGAATGGTTGAAAAAGGTGGATAAGGCCTTGAAGCCTAATAAGGAGTTAGATACTGTGGAAACCCAAACATATTTTGTCATAGAAATTGTAGATGTTGTTGAAGTGTCTATGCAGACTGATTTGATACCTACAGATGACAAAGAAACCCAAACAGAGGAAACACCTACTTATATCCCTTTGGTACAAAGAGCTACCAATCAAAAGCTTTGTAATGAATTGATTCAAATGCAGCAAGAATTGGTTCGGTATCGGAAGGAAGTAGTGCCTTTGCAAGAACACCAGGCATTACTAAAACGATTTAAAGACCTTACTACAACTGAAGATGAAACCTTTGCCCAACTTAGGGAAGAAATAGTGAAAGTGAAAAGGGCACACGCTCAACTGGAATAGGCTAAGAGACAAACCAATGTTGTTTCTTCTCTTTACTCAAATGTGTTGTCTTGCAGAGCACCAGCCACAAATTATGCCTTATTTAGAGTGGAAAGGTATTTATTGTTGAAGATCAAAGTTGTCAGAGAAAAGAAGCCTACTACATTTAAATCCACTAAATAATTTGTCAAATGTTGTAATGATCAGGATGAACAGGTCCAGCACCTTCTGTGCAAATTTTACTTGCACAATTTATTTTTAGAAGATGAAAGAGATAGTAACCCCAGTCCCTTCGTTGGGGACGTTCACTTTCAAGATTTTCTATCTTTTGCTAAAAAATATATTAGATGGGCTAAGGCCTACAATATGCTCCATAAAAGAGAACATGGGTTAGATTTATGGGTCAGATGGGAACCTACAAAACCCCTACATTTATTCATTAAACATAAGGGATTTATGCAATGAGAAGGGGTGATAGCCAAGCTAGGGCCAATTCATGTATGGAATGGGAAAGCATACTTCCAGGATATTTAGGAGGATGCTTTATTAGCAGTTAAGTAAAGATGGCAAGTCTCTACCAATAACGTTAAGAATAGAGATCCATTTGGTTATAGGAATTTTAAAGTTGTTGCTTCTCTTTTTCATCTATATAGTAATTTAATTTTAAACATGGGTCCTAAATGGATATGATGCAGATATAGATGTCCCATCGTATGGTACCCTCCTGAAGATGACCACCATGATTATGAGTTTCCAGAGGGGCATACAAACTTTTCATTTTCAAAAGTGAAACAAAAGCATGGTTTTAGACTTTACAAGGAAGAGGTATGTCCTGCCTATTCCTTAAATCAACTGCACCTCAATCACATGTTCGCACGAGGAAATGAAAAAAGGTAAGCAGGGGAATATGGTGGGTTGAGGAAAAGGTACATTTTATCCCCATCTTTAGCGTGATTTATTATAAACTTTTATATGTTTTCCTTCATTTTAGAAAAAAATCAAAGGAGAATAATGTAAAAGTAGGGTAAAAGGAATTATTAATAAATAATGTGTTTAATAGTATAAAAACTAACTTTGGTTGTCTTTATTGATAGGGAATCCAAAAAAACGAATTGTTGACCAAACAACCAAACAACAGCAGTCAAGAAAATCAAATGCAATCGCGTCTGGTTCCTGAAAATCAGCAAGATATGGAAAGACACGTCTATCTTTGAAGCATTCAGCTGATGACTATGAAGCCTCGGGATCTCCTAATCCCGAGGATTCATTATTCTCTCTTTTGTTTCTCCTTTAAGTTATAAAAGGTTGTCGATGAAAGAGAACAAGAGAGCTTTTTCCGTGTTTTATGTAATACACATTTTATTCAAACAGAGTTTGTGAACTTGTGATGATGTACCTGTTCTTTTGATTAATGAAAGAGTTAGCATTTTCATTATAAGAGAATTCCGAGTATTTCTTGGCATAAGACTTCTGGAGGCTACGGGCCCGATCCCTAGGAGTTCTCCTGCTATTTTGTGCTATATGTTTATTTACTGATTCTCACAATTAAGTTATTCTTACGCTTTTTAGAATTACAATTCAATCTAGTAATTGCAAGTGTGGTGTGTTGTGATTTCCTTTTCAAATAGGTTGACTTTGTCATTAATATTCATTTATCGTTGAGTGATGTTTTTCTATTCATTAGATTGATTTCAGCATGGTTAAGTAGTCGCTATTCAATTCTGCACATTGTTATTTCTTGACTTTTTCCATTGCAAGTGTGAATGTATGGTTTGTTGTTCAATTTTGAAGGTTGTTATTAATTGAATTATAGATAATTCCATTGCAAAATGTTAATAGGTGATTGTTGTTCAATTTATTAAGGATTCCTTTTCTATTGTTGTTCAATTCATTAAGCTTGATGTTCAATTGCAAAAGATCTTTAATTTCAACATTGAGTGTTTACTTTTTGCATAAGATCATACTAGAGTTTCATCCTTTGATTGGTTTGAAGTATTTCATAGTTTACTTCTAAATTGATTGATTGAACTTCGATAATTAGATAGTATTTCTTGCAACGATATTGAGTATTTGACCTCTGACTCCACTCGCATATACTTTTCTTGCACTCTTGAAATAAACATACTTTCCTTGGGTTGATGATTAATGTGAAGCATTAAGGTTACCTTTGACAGTCATCTTTTTGAACCAACACCCAAGGAGCTGGGAATCGGCCCCCCTGCCTGGCAGGAGGTCGATTCTGGGAATCAACCTCCTGCCAAGCATTTCGCCCGAGCCCAAGGGCAGCCGTCTGCCCGTAGCACAGTGCCCATGGCACTATACTGCAGGCGGACACACCCACGCGGCGGTGTTCGCCCACAACACGACGTCGTGCTGCGAGCGGGTGAGCCCACGGGGTGGCGTCTGCCCGAGCTGGAGGATGCCCAACGCAGGGAGGCCGATTATGAGAATCTACCCCTTGCAAACACACACACACACACACACACACAGATATATTTGATATGGCCAAGGGGTTGATTCTCATAATCAACTCCTTGGGCATATAAAAAGAAATTAATTCTTTTTTATATGCCCAAGGAGAATTTAAAAGAACAAAAAAAAAAAAAACAAAAAAAAACAAAAACAACAACAACAACAACAACTTGTTTTAAATTATAATATTTTTCTTTTAGGGGGGTTGGGTAGATGACATTTAAAAAAATATATATTATTTTAGAGTTTCTGTCGGGGAAAAAATGTATAAAAATATCATTTTTTTTTTAAAACAAGTTTTTTATTTTGTTTACGTAAGATATTTGTTTTGTGATATATGTGTGTGTGTGTGTGTGTGTGTGTGTGTGTGTGTGTGTGTTTGCAGGAAAATGGCATCAAGGAAGGTTTTTGTCAATCTTTTGGACCCAAGTCAACATTTGCATCATCTAAAGCGACAGGTGGGCCTTCAAAAAACATTGTTAGACGAACTGCACCTCAGTTAATTACTGAAAATGTGGGAGATGCATCCACAAAAGAAAATAAGTTGGTTTCATACTAGAAGAAATCAATAGAAGTGAATCGTTCAAAATATGCATGTTTTCTGAAAGACATAGAAGACGAATCTCTGCAACAATATCTATATTCTAGTAAGAATTTTGATGTTGAAAGTTATGATCTGGTGAGAAAAGTATTAGACCTATATATTCCTTCAAATACTGAAAGTGTTTATATACTATCAAAACTGCCCAAGCCACATGATAAACATATATATCATTTTACATTGTCGATGTATAACACGAGAGAATATTCTTCAAAGATATGCAAACAAATCATACAAAATATTGCACAGAAGATTGTAAGTATTTTTATTTACACTTTTATGTTTTGTGTTATTCAAATTGTATCATTGTATTTTTAATAACTTAGTTAATATTGACATATTATATTTTGTTTTACAGGATTTTGCTGAGGGTATTTCAATTATGTTGGGGGAATCTATTATATAGAGCGAGATATTATGAATTTAGTGTCCATTTTCCATGAACATGAAGCAGAAGATATGGGAAAGAAGAAAAAAAAAAAACTTCACGATGCTACAAGATTCTATCAAAGGGATCAATCTAGTAAAGGTATACATGTTACTTTTCAAAATGAGGAAGTTGAAGTTGAAGCTGAATATGAAGAATGTGCTGCCATATCTAAGGTTTAGAACTAATGATAGAAAGGAGAAGAGCCATAAAAAAACAAAAACAAGAATGCCCAAGAATCTCCCCCTTACAGTCGATGATGAGGAGATTGTTTCGATTCAAGAAAATATCATAAGCAATAGGAGGAAGAAACAAACAATTGTTCATTCTCAAAAAATCATGGACAACAGTGAAGGGCCTAGTGAAAAATCCAAAGCAAGCAAGGAAATCATAATGCCAGGAGCTAATTTAGAGGATGGCGTTATGAAAACAAAACAAAATGCCATTCGACATCAATTGGCGAAGATAAATTTAATTAAAGGTGGTCGGCCATTCCAACTTAATGTCATTCAAGTCTACAAGCTAGATGAAGGACAACTCGGATATTAAATTAGAAAGCCACACTAGTTGCATGTTCACAATTTGAAAACATTGATGAGGTACAACCCTTTTGCACATGTGGTTGATTATGTTATTCTTGTTGATCCAGGTGAGGTTCCTAACAAAGTATCATTTGACAAGTCAAAATGTTTTAAATACAAATATTATGTACTTGGGGGAAACCATTATATAGAAGCTCAAAGGCAATTAATGGAGGAATATCCCAATAACCCGCGTTTTGAAATAATGAAATGTATCATTTATGCTGGTTTAACATATACACACGCAAAGTTATTGGCATGGGATCATAATTCAGATAATGAGTATAGGATGTCTATGACTTTCATCCAAAGGGTCAGATTTATTCATAGTGGATTTGAAGAAAAATGTGGTGGTGATAAGTTAAAGGTCGATCATGTATTCCGGAAGGAATGTTGTATGGAAATCGATTATCAAATCGAAGAAAAAATAAATTCAAAAGGTGGTAGCGTAAATTATGAAATATTCAGAGGTATGGATAACATTTTCCAGTTGGCATTTAGAACTTGAGAGATATGGGAATTGATTGATCAAATTTTTGAGTTGTGGGAGAACGTTGGCATAAAAAATCAAAAGGTCAAAAGTTCTAAACCATTGATATGTACCAACAGTAAATCAGGTCCTGAAATGAAGTTCCTTCCAAAAGATATGACTATCACACCCTAGAGATCAATGCAAGGAGTGAAGGATGAAAAGCTTGTCAAAAAAATATTATCTCGTGTAAAGTCAGGAGAATTATCAATGGATGAAATGTCTGACGAATTTCTAAAGTAAATTTATTTTTTTTACTTTTTTTTTTTTAATTATAACTTTTTGTTAAATATAATATATTGTTGTCGGTATTATTTTTTATACATAACACTATATTAACATTGTTTACTTCATTTATTCAGTCACGAGGTTTATATGAGAATATAGGAACAATTGGTTAAATTGTTGAATGAAGATAGTTGGGATGATGTTCTACGCAACTACCGATATTCAAGTTCTACATAAGTGCTAAAAGATTTTTATCTTGCATTTAAAAAGGTATGTTCATTCATACATTCATTTCTGTTCATATGTATGATATTTTTAATTTATAACTTATACATTTCTTTTGTTTATTTTAGTAAAGATGAAGAAGGATGCAAATGGAGCATGAGATAGTTACAAAAGCCTTATTGAAAAAATAAAAATGGAAAGGATAACAAAACAACGTCTTAGTGATGTTGAACTTGATCCCAGTCTTAATCATTTCATTTGGAATGGGGTCCACACTATCCAATATCAAATAATATCAGGTGATTGTGAAGACATTGCAAAACTCATTCCCTAGTTATTGCAAATATTGCAGATTATTCCCTAGTTATTGCAGATATTGCTTATGGTTTCAATATCCCAAACATTGAATATGATAGTGACCCTTATACTTATCAAGAATTTATTAAAGTGGTTGCGGGATTTCTAGAAGTCACAACATCACTAGTTTGGAGATTTGTGACATTTCATTCAGACACACAATTGGGGTTGTTATTATCAGGCTTTAAGGGAAAAGCAAAGTCAAGGATGTAACTTACGTGGTAAGACGTTGAAATTGTATATTTTATTAATGTTAAAAAAATCATTTATGTACAAGTTAATTGAACTTTTACTATTTCATGTTATAGGCAAAAGCCAAATCTTATTTGTGGCAGAAATCAACCAGTTATAAGTGACTGTGAGTTCATTCATGTTGAAAGTTGGACAAAGGATGATAGCTACAAGACTATTCTTTTCAATCAAGTAGATGGAAAGAATCATAGCCAAGTACTGTTCCATGATGATGTTGTAAGAAAACTAACATATGAAGATAAAAAAGCAAAAGGAAGGATAGTTAACATATATCAAAAACCATAGTCATTGATTAAGTATCTTTTAGATTTATGTTCAAATGAAGGAGATTGGGTTTTTGATTTATTTTTAAGCTTAGGTATGTTTTATTATATAAGAATGAATTTCACTGTTATCATTTTTAATTTTTTTGTGTTTATACTAAATTTATAAAAAAATTCTTTTGTACTTGATGATTAGGTACGACACTAGCATGTTGCTTACAATAAGGAAGAAATTGCATTTGCATTGAAAAAGACCTAGTACAATGCAAATTATTCATCAAAGAGTCAATGCTCTTCAATTTGTTCCAAATGAAATGCAAGAATTTGGTTTGAGAAAAGGGGATTTTAATGAATCTCGTGTGGCAAAAAAAACAAAAGAACCTCAACCACCATTAGATGGAATGATTGGAAAGGCATACTTTGGGACGTTCGCAGACATCAAGGATCCATGAGAAGAGGAAAATGATGAAACTGAAGCCAATGATGAAAATATTGTGGAAGAGGACAATAATGATACTCTTGAAGATGAAGAGTTTGGGTTATGTGATATTATTGATTAAAGATTAAGTTAAGCTTCCAAATGAAGCTCATTTTTTGTAACTATTCATAAGTTATTCTTGTAATTTTTTTACTTTCACATTTTATGAGGAGATCAATATTAAATTGTGGTTATTATATGCTTAATATTTGTGTAATGTGATTTTCACTTCATTTTTATGTGAATCGTTTAAGTTTTGAAAAAAACTATAATTATAATTAACTTTTCACATAAAATTAACAAAAATTGCTAATTTTTATACTTGTTTTTGTTATTTTTTCCTATAAAAATGGTTTATTTGACATGTGAGTTTTAGTAAATATGACACAAAATGTGTATATTTTCAGTTATTTCTATATTCAAAATGTGTGTGTGTGTGTCTTTTTTTTTTTTAAATGTAAATTGTTAAAAATTATTGCTTTTTTAGTAGCAATTATTTCATGTGCAATGAAATATTATTTAGCAATATATAATTAGATAGAAGATTGACACTTTAAATTTTTTTACCTTTTTTGCTTTTTTGATAATGCCAAAAATCAAATATCTCACTAAAAAATTAAAAATAATAAAAATTAAAAAAAAAAAAAATTAAAAGAAAAACAAGAAAACAAATACCTGAAAAACACTTAAACAAAACATGTAAGTGAAAATAATTATTAGCATTTAATAGATTAGAAAAATCTAAGTAAAAAATAAGTCTTCTAAAAAAAGGGGATGATGCTGGAATCAATAAATTTCAAAGGCAACATAAAAACACTAACATTTTAAAAATAATGTTTATACTTGGTACATAAGAAAATTTAATGTGGAAAAAACATGCTAATTTTTTTTTAAGAGTATTATGAATCAACACTTTTCAAAATAGGACCATTTTTTGCTACTTAAAGAGGGTACTCGTTTCCATTCCTGTTTCAAAGTTTACATTGTTATAACTCCTCGCGGGCTCGAACTCTGAGAAGGGAATACTTACACAATACAAACGTGCAAAGGACAAAGCTCCTAAAATAGAGTGATACTAGATCTAGCACATGGAATCTATGCCAAAAAGGCATAAATTTAATAGTGAATCATATAAGGTAGACCTTGGGAAATAGAAAGAAAATCAACTTGTGGGAGGACATTAAAAGTGTCAAATCAGTCTAAAAAAGAAGACATGACTCCAAAACTCTAGAAATGTGAATGAAAGAATGTAATTTTTTGCATATATGGGACGTATTCAAGTAAGATGAAAATAGTGGTTTATAGAAAAACTAGATCAATATCAAAGTTCCAAAGGAATTAAACTCTTCTTACCTATCCTTCCTTTGTGCGTTGACATTTCATGCCCTTCTAGGCAAGCATTTTGAAGATGAAAGAGGTTGGACTGATGAAAAAAAAATTGTTTTCTATCAAAAAGTATTATGATCTATTAAAGACCAAATCTGGAAATGCTCACGTGGGTACAACCTAGAAAATAGTATGTCACGGGGATAAAATCACCAAGGTAAATGTATTATGTTGGTTATTGGTCCATGGGAAAATCCTCACATCTAAAAATCTAAAAAGGAGAAATATAAATGGTCCTTCAAGACGTGCATTATGCCAAATCTCAAAAGAAAACATCCCTCATTTATTTATGGAATGAAATTATGCAAAAAATACTTGGGAGGCTGCCCTGGAAGAGCTACAGATCTTCACTATAATTCCTAAATACTAGCCCTCCATGCTTCAGACATGGCATCTAGATCTCAATCTAAGTGCAATAAGGGAAAATACCTTTATAAGAGTTATCAGTGCCCTCCCAAAATACATTTTCTTGAGAAATTTGGTCTGCAAGAAACAAAGTCATTTTCAAAAATAGTCTGCTCCCGACTCCTCTATTTTGTAAAAAACAAAAAAATCTCTTGTTTGATGCTTTGTCTTTAGTTGAACAACTAGATGGGAGGAAAACCTCAGTACAAGTGAGCTTAAATGGTTTCAAGAGCTCAGGCTAGGAAACATCACCAACATAGGAAGATTTAGACCAAAGAGCCCTACCAACTAGGAGCTAATATTAAGTCAAGCAAGAATAGAGAAATGGGAAATACACAAGGGAAGATTCATTATTTACTTCGATGGGGATTCTAAGGGAAATCCCATCTCGACCAGGAGGTCAAATCAAAATTATTGTTGGAAAACGCTTTTTGACATTTGCCTCGGTTTAATACATTTCACTAATAATGATGTTGAGGACTTAGCTTTGTTGAAGGGATTACAAATTCTCATTAGAAATGGCACCAGGGAAGCCATCATCATTGAAGGATTAAATTGGACAATACAACATTTCAACAAAGGTTCATGGATGAAGATCTCAGTTTGATATGGAAGAAGATAAGGGGTTATTGTTTTATGGATAAATCCCTCTTGCGGACAAGAGCGATATACGTAGTATCCCAACAAATAAATAGAAACAAACAACCATTTGAATACCTCTTTCTCTAAACTATTAGCATTCATATTATCATAACTTAGAAATGAGGAGGTTATGCTCCTAACTTTCAATGAGATGTTTGATGTATACCTTGCCTTTCATCCCAAATAAGTCCTTCAATGCTGAGAGGAACCTGCAATCACAAACATGCAAAGAATCAAAGCACCTACAATATATAATAATAAAAAACACTAGATTAACTTAATGATCAAGGAGATTAAGATTTTTCATTGTTTTAATGAATCTAAAAACAACACAATGATGAAAAGAGATCCATAGGTATTTTCCAGAATTATAAAGAGAAATCTTACAACGTTAGCCTTGATGTTGTGCAGATTTCTCCCATATGCCTTCACAATCGTGCTCCTTGGTTTGACAAGCTTTCTTGTCTAGAATGACCAGCATAGGTTTATCTTCAGTGAACTCTACAATCTACCCAATGTACAATATATGAAGTACAAAGTACTGAGTACCCGAACCTTGAAATTTCAGCTCAATTTATAGGATAAATTGAGGAGGTTTCATATCCATCAATAGAGGGATGAGATCCTCTAATGAAAGGATTAGGATTCCTTCATCCAAGGGGATAAATTCCATGAATGGAGGGATATAGCTCGAACTGGCGCGACTCAATAGGCTTTTAGTTGGAATAATATTCGCCCAACTAAGCTTCTAGAAGTTACTTTTCGTGTTTACTTTCTTTTACACGGGGTGCGCATGTTTTATGGGCGAATGGAGGGGAGATAGCCGCAGCTAATAGAGGGAGTATTAGCGCATGCGCAGGAAGTGACCACAAAAAGTACGTAGGCAACCTTTAAGAGTTTTTAAGAGTTTTTTCCCAGTTTACAGGACTTGGTTTAGGAATATAAATGTTTTGGATTCCAAGGAAGCATGAGTATGGATGGTGATAGATCCATATTGATAGCCAAATGTCATGGTGACAAAATGACGTGTAACAGATTGCTCCCTAAATTGCAAATTTTGAGAAAATCTTTCGAGAGAGTGAAGCGCTTTATCATGGATCGAAGACATCAGTCAAAAATCTGTAAGAAACATTCAATGCAAATATATAATCATCACTAATGTAGGCATTCCCATACTCAGAGCAAAACTAACTAAATGTTTTGGTACATACATGACTTTTAGAATTACATCAAAAGTAGACACAGTATGGGCACAACCATTTGTTATGAATAAGTTTATTGTATCATGAATACATAACTCCTCGCAGCCTCGATGGTTGAGACTAGATCCAGGGTCTTGATTTTCGTTTCTCGAATTAGCACAAATCTATGCGATTGATTGTTTTTTAGTCGAACATGGTAGAAACCACTTCATTACCGATCAATGATGAAAATCGTTAACAAGTGTGAGAGAAACCACCAGTAATGACAATGGTTCTCAAATTACTTCAGTACAATCTATAAAAAATTGAATGAATGATTTGCAGTCGAACACTCATAGAGTCATTCGATCGAAGGCCAATGATGAAAACCTATCGTCGAAGGCGAGAAGCCTGTCATTAGGGCATGCAGATTCCAAGGTACTTATAAGATTTTTAGATCAACTTATTAGATAATGATCTGAAGTCAATAGGACGTGATCCATCGCAGGAGGGCCTACGACACGAAACCATTATGTCAAGTTTTGAATAAATGTTTTTCAAAGATTAACTGAGGGATGGTCAACGTGAATGGAGACAAATGTTTGCAATGAATAGTGAATTTTAAGTTTAAATTTCTCTTGAACACATAACGACGTTGTAGATGACTTAGCAGCATTTGAATTAAAGATAATACCCAAAACTAGCTGAAGACTTTCAATGAGGTTTGATTAACGATAAGACAAAAGGATTATCCAACCCAGACATAAGTGCGACATGCTGCTTTTAAAAACAAGTGTAAAAGATGGATTATTTTTCTCACTCCCCCCACCATTATTAGCAAGTACCTCTTTATTTTTGTCAAGTTTTAGGAGGATAACATTTGCTTTTTGCATAATCTCATCCTTCGAATGAGTCCATCTCAGTGATTTTAACAAACCCTAGGAAGGAGTGGTTTAGTCCTGTTATAATTGACAGGTCCTGTATTGTTTAATTTTAATGAGTCCAGTATAGGGTTAACTCGATGTTTTTTAGTTTTAGGGAGTCAAAAGAAAAACATAAGTAAACATCGTAGTATTATTTTTAGTAACTTTAGTCTCTCAAACCCGAAAAATGATAAAATAATGTAGGAGAGAACACTATTGACTATGCTTAGTCAACATATACCTTTTTCGTAATTAGTCTAGTTCAGTCTGGAAAAGGGGTAAACTTATATTTAATAGACGATTGTTCATTTATTTTAACGATTTCGAATAGTCAAGTGTTGAGTGATATTTTCATGTTTAGAGAGTCTGAAAAGGGCTTAAAAGAGGACTTTGTGGTTTCACTTTTTCATATTTTTTGAGAGCCCGAAAAAAGTGATAAAGTTTACTTTTTCGTCAAAATGATTCGTTTTTAGACACAACCTGTTCTCTGCACAAAAACTCAAAACATATAATCATCTACTCTCAATCATGGTAAAAATATTCAAAATTAAACTTCTAAAGGTCAAAATAAATAAAATAATATTATTTTATTCATGAAAACATTTAAAAAGTGGTTAGAACAAATCATTTTTACCTTTAGATTTCCAGAGCAGTGAAAAGTAGTTTTTACCATAGATCTTCTAAAGTCGACATCGGGAAAACTAGCCAACCATTTCGTGAACCGTTAGTTCCATGTATTTCATCTCTTCATTGGCTTGAATTCTATCCATTCACTTTTTCAATTTAAGTTTTTAGAATATTATTTTTTCGAGGAAAAATGGTTTTAGAATCCGTCCTCGGGGGTGCATAGGTATTTCGTGGCAGAACCCGCATATCCCGATGATTTTTTAATATAAAAAATCACTGCGCCGCTATGGTTTTTGTACATAAACCGTGCACAAAAACTCAATGTTTATGAAAAAAACCTGAGCAAGCACTGTGGGGTTTTCAAAAATCGATTTTCTTTCTACAATAATTGCTCCAAAATCTCTCAAAAGTTTTCTAATGTTCCTAAATGATTATTTGCATACAATAAATCATGCTTCAGCGGAGAGAATGTGAGCATGAATCACATGAAAATGAAGCCATTGATAGTACAACTATGCTTCGTGTCAAAGAATTGTGGTTTATACAAATTTTGGTCAATACAAGGAATGAAGGCCCAAGTGGGACTCATGACCTGGTTGGTTAATTCCTGGGATGTCTAGGAACAATGTTTCATCATCGGGGATCACAGGCTTGTGATCGAGATAGAGGATGTTTACTTTCTCACTAGTTTACCTTGAAAAGGAAGAGACATTTCCTTATTTGGTGCACAACCAAGAGCACTGCCTACTACTTCCTATAGGGTGCAGTATTGCACGTAGGATTCACAATTAAAGGATGGCCGTATCGACATAAAGACCATCGAATTACTAGACCTTAAAATCATTTCTTTTACTATTACTCGATTGTTTGGCAATGAATCTCCTCATGTGGCTACCAAAGCACAGATGCAAATTGTTGTTGAGTGTTCCGAGGGAACAATTTTGAACTGGTGTGAAGGAGTGTCGGTCAATATGAAATCCAACTCAAGCAATAAAATAACGGGAAGCTGAAGAGCTTAAACTATGGATTCATTCTCATATCTTTCACCTTGGAGAGAATTCCACTCCTTGTACCTCAGCAATTGTTGTGGAAGAAGTGGCGCTCTCGTTCCTCAGCTCTGGCAGATCATGATCCCCACGATCTCCGTGATGGGGCACCTGCACATACGAGAAACAAAAAAAACGCAAGCGTAAAATCTAGTCGACGCAACTATATGTCAATCAGAAAGGACATAACTCATCATCATAAATAATAACAAGAGTGGAACCATAACCAATAGTCGTTCATTAATAATCAATCAAAGGAAAATTACAACCATAGTTCTGACGCTGAATTCTCCTTTCGGGGGTCGCCAGCAGAACACGTCTCGAAAAGCCTGTCAAGGATGGGACAAACCTCTCTCTTCGGATCTTGACGACAATATCCTTGCTTGAAATTGGCCTTAAGGGAATTATGGAGGCTCTTGCAGCATAAGGCTCTTGGGAATTTGGGAACTTGAAGACTAGCTTGCAATGGAGATGGGCAAGCTTTTATAGATGGAGGAAGAGGAGTTGGGATCCCTATAGTTATGGGATTGGCCCTATCATCAAGGAAACTTCCATGAGAGGTGGAAAACCACTTCCTCTCTATGGAAATCAGTAGCCAAACCTCCCAACTCAAGATAGGTATCAGCTCCTGGACCAGTTAGGACGAAACTTCCGCCATTTATTTTTAAAAAACACCTCTTAAATTGGCTGGCGCGAGTGCGACTTTGGGACAGAGCGCCAAGCGGCGCGGCCTCTTTGAATTATTTTCCCCATTGGCGCAGGTACTGAACTGCCTGCTCGCGCCAATGCTAAAAGGGCCATTTTTAGGGTTTTTCACAAGGAGATGTCTTCAGGGCAATGAAAGCTTTTGTTCAGAGGGATGTCATGAAAGTGGTTTCAAGCCATGTTACTGCTCACAGGTCAAAAAATGAGCCCTCCAATGTGCGGGATGGGGATTGCAGGGACGGTGACAAATTATTGTGTAACAGCAATTGTTAGTGTATCCCACGGGATCGAGGGAACCACGCATGTTGCGATGGGTTTCATTGATGGCTCGCAATGATGGCAATGGTGGTCCGATATATTCCTTTGTTTTTCGTATGGCTCAGGAGCTAAATATTCATGATTGAGTATTTTCCTTATGCAAGGGTTGATTTCAGGGGTGACCCCAACACAACACTCCCACTAGGAACACAGTGGGATGCGTCTGGTAAAAAGTCTCATTTTGAGTTTTCTTGTTATATAATTTTTATTTGATATATATATATATATATATATATATATATATATATATATATATATATATATATATATATATATATATATATGATTTTGGCCCAACACGACCAACGGTACTCCATCGTTTTGGTAGACGAGAAGCACAGCCTATAGCGCTAGCTCCACCACTGACTAATGCAGCAAAGGCCCTCGGAGAGTTGGAACACAACCTGGAGAGGTTGACCATTGGCATCCCAGAGACTAGGATGGATGATTTGCCTCTCAGATACTAGAGGCATATGACTGGGGTTCCTGGTCCATCTATATCTGCGCAGAGTGGAGCACGCTATACTCTACTACCATGATCATCATCAGGATAATTGATGGTCGATTTAGATGGAATTTTTTTTTGTATTAGTATCTTTAGATCATAAGGTGTTTTAAACTTGTGATCACAAACGATGTAATATTTTTGACACACAACTATTTTGACCTAATGATATTACTACTTTTGGTCTCTAAGTATCTTGTTCAATATCGATTGAATATTGTTTTGTTTTACTTTCAACGTTGCAAATGTATATTTAAAACTTGATTAGCCAATGCATCAGCTAATGTGTTTAAATTTATTGAAATGTGTTGATATTCAATGTAATAAAATTGTCTTTCCAAGGGACGAACCCTTAAAAACATTCTTAAAAATAATGGATTTATGATTGCATAAACATCGTTCAAATGTAATAAAATGAGTTGTGAATCTAACTTAACAATCAAACTTCGAATGCCAAATGCAATGGCATCAAATAATATCTCAATGACTACGCTATATTATTAAATATTGTTCATTGTTTGACCGAGGCATATCCCATGAATAGAAACTAACTCATCAGTGGGTGAATAGATAACCCAAGCAACGGAAGATAAGCTCTGTGTACTACAACAGGCATCATCAGCAAAGCCAATGTAATTCTAAAGGAATGTCGAAATCTGCAGTATCGAGAGTAATCAAGATAAGCAGCAAAAGCAGCGAAAACTCAGCAAACAAAATAACTAATCCAAGGCACACTTCTTTAATCTAAGGCACATTGTTATAAAAAATGTAACTATTGTACAAAAAATATCTTCACACGATAAATCATACATAATATATCTTCAGATAAAGAACATTTAAGGGCTTATCTAAAGAGACATCGTCACAATCAACTAATTCATAGGCTCCTTTTGCAAGCACATGCTTAACAATATAACGACCATGCCACATTGGTTCAAATTTACCAGCGCCTAATTTATCGTGAGCTTGATCGTATACTAAGACTAGGTCACCTTCCGAATAGATAAGATGGTTAATGCTTTGATCATATTAAGCCTTAACACATTTTTTATGAGCTTTAGCAACTAATGCAGCGAGTCTCGTCTAACTATGTTAGGTATAAGAAACGTTTTTCCTCTTTAGAGGTTGCTGGTAATAACTCAATGGCTAGTTTGAGTGACGAAATTTCACATTCAATGGGTAAAACAACTTCTAAACTGTAAATGAGTTGAAAGGAGTAAACCCTGTGGGTATTTTTGCATAGGTACGATATGCCTACAGTGCAGAAAAATCATGGGATGGCAATTCGATTTATGACTTCCCACAATACGTTTAATCATGTTGGTTAAAACCTTCTTAGCATCCTCAACTTGGGCATTGGCCTGTGGGTAATATGGTGTGCAATTATCATGGTGTAGGCCAAGCTGAGTGGAAATTTCAGTCATCATAATATTTCAAAAGTGGCTACCATGGTCTATAACGATAGCTTGAGGAACACCGAACCTAGAAATCACATGATTGAGTATGACAATAGTTGCAGTTTCACAGTCAGACTTGAATGCAGGCATCGCCTCGACCCATTTGGTAAAGTAATCTACAATGATAATAATATACCCATGCCCCCCGTCTGAGTGAGGGTTACGTGTAACGAAATCGATGCCCCATTTTTCAAATAGACTGACAACTATGATTGGGTGAAGAGGAGCGGAAGGTACGTGCATATTTTGATTAAAAAAAATATGGCAATTGTGACATTTTATAACCACAATAATACAATATTTGAAAAGTGATGGCCAGAAATAGCCAGCGTGCAATATCTTTTGGGTTGTGGAAAACCCAAACATATGACCGCCACATGCTCCAAAATGGAAGTCATTTAAAACGCTTTCAGCTTCTTCATGAGTTATACAACGTCAAAAAACAAAATCGACACCATGACGATAAAGAGTGTCGCCAAAAATATTGTATTGTTGAGACTGATATCGAATTCTACGTCGATCAAATCATGAAATTTTGGGCTAAAGGTTTTGGTTTGAAGATATATATTGATATCTCTATACCAAGGGTCTAATGTGCTGATTAGAAATAAATATTCATTTGGAAGATGGTCTTTTGCCATGATTTCCAATTCAATGTAGGGAAAGTCACACATAAGTTCAGCAAAAACAAGTGATTTCTTAGATTTGGAATTTTCAGATTCCAAATAAAATTCTTGTAGTATAACTATCCATTTAGGGTATTTTAACCTGAGCAATTGTTTTCTCAAAATATACATCATAGGGTTGCAGTTAGATATCACTGTGGTTTTACGTAATAGTATGTAATGACAAAATCGTTGGACATCTTGAACGGTTGCCAAGGCCAATTTCTCCACATGCGAATACTTGATCTTTGTCGGTGTGAGGATTTGACTTAAGTAATAAATCACATGTTCATTGTTGGATTCATCCTCTTGAACTAAAGCCATTCCAATGGTGGAATACAAAAATTAATCTCGGTGATAATCAGGTGGATGCAACAACGATGCATGGGTCAACGCGTGTTTGAGTGCATCAAAAGCTTTATCGGAAAACTCATCCCAAATAAATGGAACATCGTGTTTTAATAACCGAGTGAAACATCTAGTTAACTCTGCATAGTTCGGGATAAAATGACATAGAAATTTTGCTTTCCCTTGCAAACTTTGGAGTTGGCGAAGAGTAGAAGGAGGAGGTAGATTGACAATGGCCTCATCCTTCAACGGGGTGACACGAATTCCTTCTTTAGAAACAATGAAACCAAGTAATCGTCCTGATTGTACACAAAATACACAATTGTGTGGATTCAAACGAATGTTGTAATGCCTACATCGCATAAAGATAGCACGTAAATGTGTAGGATGATATTTTCTGCGCAAGGAATGAGCAGGTAAGTCATCCAAGTAGGGTTGCACAATGTGTTTAATATCATGACATGCGTAAGACATAGCCCTTTGAAAAGTTGCACCAATGTTTTTCAGTCCAAAAGGTAATTTACAATATGAAAATGTCCCCCATGGACATATAAATGTTGTCCTGGGCTGATCGACAAGGAGTATGTTTATTTGATTGTAACCATAAAATCCATCCATAAATGAAAATATTTCATTTTCGGCACAATCATCAATGATTTGGTCGATATAAGGGGTGGGATAATTGTCTTCAGGACAAGCCTTATTAATATCCCTGTAATCGACACATACTCTGATAGTCCCTTGTTTCTTTGTCACTGGAATTATGTTAGATACCCAATCCGTCAAAGGAATAGGATAAATAAATCCTACACGAAGTAGTTTTTCAACTTCAGATTTAAAAGTAACAGCTTTCCGCTGATGTATTGGACGTAATTTTTGTCTAATAGGTTTAGTATCTGGGTATGTATTAATTTCGTGAATCACAATATTAGGATCAATTCCTGGCATTTCTTCATAAGACTAAGCAAAAATGTATCAGAATTCCTGAAATAGGGCTTTGTACATATTGATTTCTTCAATTGAGCATGAAACACCTATATGAATGTTTTCAATTACTCCTGGTTTGATTGATATATCAATGGGAATTGTCGCGGAAATATTTCCTAAGTTTGTCTCTGAATCTGAATGAAGGATTGACATAGGATATTGAGGTTCCTTGACATAATCGATCGGAAAGATGGATGAAAAGTCATTTTTCAAATCTATCAAGGTTTGGTAGAAAAAAGGATCGATGATGAATATCATCCCAAGGTAATTCATCCAATGACAACATTTCCCAAATATTTTCATCAATTGAAAACATTATTTGACAAGGATCAGAAAAAGATGTCATGGTTGAGCTTGGTAGAGAAGAAGATTCATTACTGACCACATTCACTTTATCAGTATCAGTTAATGAAATGTCAGAAAGCGATTGTATCGCTACGTATGCTGATTCATATGAACTTAAAGGCATCTCATTGCCATAATAGTCCAATTCATTTTTCTGAAGGCACATTCCATGGGTCATCAAATGGCATTATGCTTGATGTAATCATATTGATATTGGCAATAGTTTGAGGTATGTTAGGAGGAGGTATAGAAAAAGTTCCCATAAGAGCGGAATCCTTAACTAGTCCTACCCCAACATCTTCATAAGGGATAATTGTCTTTCCGACATATTGGATTCCATCTGTAGACGTAGGGTCAGAAGCGAAGTAGGACAAGTGATCAATTTTAAAAATCTTTCCTTTATGAGGAAAAATGATCAATCGAAAGACCGATGAAATGACAATGGTCATAGCATGAGACCAACATTGACCTAACAGAAGGTTGTAGTCAATAGGGGGCATCAGCAACTTCCAACTCAAGCATAATGGTTTTTCCTTCTACCTCTACAAGGTAAATCCTAGAGTATTCCAAA
Organism: Pinus albicaulis; assembly: GCA_034641835.2. NCBI lineage: Eukaryota > Viridiplantae > Streptophyta > Pinopsida > Pinales > Pinaceae > Pinus > Pinus albicaulis. Next base: position 792,949,186 of record CM076570.1, on the reverse strand, counting down.
TGGAAGAAAACCTCTTCCATCGAAGGCTTTAAGAATCGTTTGTGACTGATTGATCGGTGGAGAACCAAGAGTTTTCCAACAAGCTAAAGACATAATGCACGTAGATGCTCCCTCGTCAATCATTATGCGAAAAAATTGCCTAGATTTGACTAAAATAGGAATTTGAAAAGCCATTTAGTGTGAGAATTTAGGTACAAAGTTCTACGAGATCAAAGACAATGAGATTAGAATATTGAGCATCGATCGCTCTAATAGTTGATAATAGTCACTTCCTCTAAGCTAGACAAGATTGCAGCACTTCAGGGGCCAACATTGTTGAAGGGGACATGGCTAGATCTTCAACAATATTGTAATTTTGAGTGGCTCTCGCATTTGGATTGAAAGTCGATTTTCGAAGTACTCCTTTGGCAGACGATTTAATTACTAAATCAGGACTAGGTTTCTCGATGTGTAATGGTTTAGAAACAGGAGGAGTTGATACTGGAGGTAGACTGAACGATTTAGTTTCCTTTATAGTTACAGGACTCTTAGATCCATAGTCTTGAGATCACGTTGCAACCATGACCTGCGACATCATCAGGATATCTGTCGATGAATTGGAAGAATATCCGATCATTTTTTTGTCTTATGATGGGAAATGATATTTAAGGATAGTGGGTGTGGGCAAAACTTTGACAAATTTAGATACCTCCGCCCGATGTGAGCACTCTTTTGTATATTGAAGATGAGGATAACAAGGTTTCCTTTTTTCGTCAGATGGTTATGCTTTTTCTTCTTTTGTCTTTTGGAGAATTGTTTTGTTTATTTTTACCCTTCTCTTTCTTATTATTGTCGGACGACTTAGTTTTAGCAGTAGATGACTCTATGACATGTATTTCGGCAGAATTTTCTAGAGAGGAGTCTCCTTTGGGTGAATCAGGTAAATTTATGACTGGAGTAGTAGATTTGGATTGTTTCTTCTTACTCTTTGATGTATTAACTGTACTGATTACACTGTCTACGACATGAGAACCAGAAGGAGTGGTAGTAAGTTGATCTGGATGAGGTAAATCAAAAAAAAATTCATACAAAGTACCAGACTGTGTGTAAACAATGTCTATATACTGGGCTTGAGCGATAACTTGCTTTTATGCTACAATGCCTCCTTTAGCTACATCTTCAGTAATCTTAGGGAGTAATGATTTGATGAATCATTTAACCATAATTTGATCAGGGATGAAAACTTTGACTAAGCGACGTCTACGTCGCCATTCATGGATGTGATCTGAAATGTACGTGGATGTACTTTGTTTAAGTGAAGTTAAAAGTTTTGTGTCATTATCATAACAGACTGGTAACTGAAAATGAGTAAGGAAAGTATTTTTAAGGCATTGAAATTGTTGAAAGAGCCTCGTGGTAACTCAATGTACCAATTTGCGGCTAAGCTGATCAAATTTCTTTGAAAAAGTATTACATGGATAGAGTCGTCGATTAAAGAATTGGATTCACACCACAAATGATAAGTCATAACATGATTCGAGGGGTCTTCTCCTGATTTTCCTTCAAACTTCAAAATGTCATTGGGAAACTTAGTAGGCATAGCTGGGCAATACGGAAGATAGTAAATTGGATCATTCATTAGCTGATACAAGTCCGATAAATCTAAAGTTGCAATGAAAGGTAACTACCTGTTAGGGTCTTGTTGAGCGAATTGATAGCCCTGAGGGACAATACCAGTACCTGGAGGAGGATATCCAGGAAAACCTAGGATAGCTTGAACAGTTGGAATTGGTATACCTTTAGGGTATCCAAGGGTAGCCATACCGAGTTGAGGTTGAGTTGGTATTTGATATGTATAACCAAGATATGGTTGTCTCTGGAAAGCTCGATTTTGTCCCACTTGTCCATATTGTAATTGGCCTTGAAATAGCTGGCTTTAAACAATTTGACCTTGAAAAGGTTGACCTACCGAGGGTTGTCCATGAATAGTTTGACCTGTAAAAGGTTTCCCTTGAATAGATTTACCTACAAAGGGTTGGCCTTAAATAGTTTGACCTGTAAGAGAATGAATTGTTTGCATAGTTGTTGTATAAGGTTTTCCCACAGATGCTTGAGGAATCGACTAGACTGTTGGTCCAGTTTGATGGGTAGTAATCTGAGGGATACCCTGCGTAACAGTTTGCGTTGACATTTGAAGGGCTGTAGCAATAAAGACTTGAGAAACTCCTGGGATAGGTGTACTTGGTTGTTGAACACAAGTTTGCATAGCAGATTGGATAAGAGTACTAGGAGTCCTCAGACTAGCTTGTTGACTACTTGGAAGATATACCTTTGGGGTAATTTGAAGTGCACCTTGAACAGGTTGTTGGACCTGGGTATAACCAAATTATCCAACCGATTGAGCAGGTTGATTATAAGGCACTTGCAATGTAGGTTGCAAAGACTGTTGAGTAAAAAAAGGGTTCCACATAGTATTTATCCCTGGGTAAGGAGTTCCCATTGAGGGTTGTGATGCATAGGGTTGAACATAACTAGTTTTAGGCATTGGAACATAAATTTTATAATTACTAGGAATATGATGCCCTACAACTGTTGGATAGGTTCCAATAAAAGGTTTTCCTCCCTAAAAATATTGTTGCCCTTGAAAAGGTTGCGGCCCCCTAAGAGGTTTCTGCCCTTGGAGATGATGCTTCCCTTGAAGAGGTTGATGCCCTTGAAGAGGTTGTTGCCTCCGAGGCGCTATATAACCACCTTGTGAGCTAGATTGAGGGATATTCTCGGAAAACATATATACATGTTATGTATTCAAAATTTGGGTGGTAGACTCAAATAACCCAGTTGACATAGTAGAAGTTTCAGAGAAAGGAGATGCTCCTGAAAAAGTCCTAGAAAGTGGCTGGTACCCAGCATGAACAGAGGGACCACCGTACAAAAATATTTATGGTGAAGAAGAAAACATGGATGACTCAGTAGACATGCTCTCGGAAGCCATGTTACTATACGTGGGTAAGAGTATAAGGGAATTCAGTGTCGTGGATGACCGTAACGAGAGTTATGTAAAAAATTGATGAATTGGAGATACTAAGGATCCAGTTGAAAGGGACTAAAAGGTGAATCCAAAGGGTATATCGGTTCACTATACGTTAAATCTAAATTTTATTGAAGGAAAGGAATTTCAATTTCTACTTCTTCGTCAGAGGTTTCTTCAATGCTAATAAGGCCAAGAGGAATATTCTCAGTGATGAGAATATTTACTCGAGGTGAACGAGGAAGACCAGGAGTCGGGGCTATAACATTTGAAGGTAAATCAGATGAAGTGGAATCAAACTCAGGCTCAGATATTTCAGGTTCGGTGAGTTGCATATCTGGCAACTCACCAGTGATAGATTCAACTATAATTACTTCATAAATTTCTGGTTGATCTTGTTCTGTTTCTGTTATCTAAGGTTGATTAACTTAGAAATCAGGGTGTATTACGATAGATTATTCTCCTTTTTCAGTAGACCCAGTTCCTAATGGTTGAACCTTTTAAGTTTTGATTTTATTCCAATTGGTTGGGTGTATATTCAGGGGGTTTCCCTTGCATTCTACATGAATGTCTTGGTAATTCAACCACGGTAAATTGCTTTGGCACACGAAATTAAAAAATTTCAAAAGAATCACACATAAGGCCTCTAAAAATCAAACAAATGAACACACGCTACAAAATCTAAGAAGAAATCCACACACAAAAAGTATGTTTGCACAATAAAATCACTAGTTGGTGATGAAATCCAACCTCACAGAGATTAATGTGGAAAACTAGCGGTTGGAACAGTTACCCTGACAACCTGCTTAATGAAACACTCTGGTGCAAGTAACTCCATTATGCCATCTTGAAGTGAAGACTACCCTCCGGAAAGTCCAAGTGATTCTAGTCAACATCTCCCCCAAGTACAATGGGACCTTCCCTCCATCGTCACCTTGGGAAAAACCCTAAAGATTATGGCCACTAGGGTCACCAACTGAGACAAATGAACCCAGGGGAGTATGTGGCCCGATATACAGGCAAGGGCAGAGTATCAAATATCAATCCCATTGAAAATATCCTCGACATGGTAAATACGAGGTTTACTAACAACTGATCCCAACCTCCTAGACAATGGTTAATCCGAGGTTTACCGTTTGTATTATGTTCACATCTTCTATCTTCACCAATGAAGTAGGTATGGTTACTCCACTGGATCCAACATGACCTCGTGCTTGACTCTTTTAAGAAGAGCTTCCCATAGCACAATTGCAACAACTAGATTTTCCCTACCGCAAGATGCTACTTGTTTGTTTTATCTTCTTTGGAAAGTTAATTACTCCATATTCCAAAGCACTAGTCCTGAGCTAGATTGGTGGAATGTTAGGTCCTTCTATTACTAGTATAGTCCCTTATTGTTGTCAATGTAACCCCCTTATTGTCATTTTTGTACCCCTGTAAGCCCCATATTGTTATTATTGTGCCCTTACATTATTATTGTTAGATTGGCTAGGATTACATTGTGGCCCCATGGTCTCCTATATACAGAGAGGAGGTTTTGTCATTTGTATCATCCAAGAATTGTTCATTTATGTAATGTATTGGAGGTTGCCCCCTCTAAGTGGCTATATATAAGGCGTTGATCTCTCTTTTCTTCTATTTTTGGCACCGGTTTCATATCATGGAATGAGCCCTAGAAAATGTGAAAATATCTAGTTCAATTTTATTAAGCGTTGTATTAATTTAGATGTTGTTTACGTAGAGGGGTATGAAAATGAAACTCAACGATGTTGTGATAGACTCAAAAAATACTCTAAATGCATCAATAATGAAAATTCAATTCTTGTTTCGGTGAATTTTTATTTAAGAGAAAGTAGAAGGACTTTTGGACTCAAAGAAGTACAAATTTCCTAAAACACCCCATAACAATTTTTTTTCATCAAGAAAACAATTTCATTTTTTAGCGTGACCAATACCACTTTGTGAAAAGTCTTCGTTGATTTAAATTCAAAATATATAATTTTATGAGCAAACAATCTTCAATTCTTCAAAAGAAAAAACAACTAGAAAAACCCTAAAAATATAAAAACTTCAAAAAACTAAAGCTATTAACTAATAATCCTAACTAAGATACCTATGAGTGCCTTTTCATTATTTCTTCCAGTTGAAAGCAAAATAAATTGTTTTTTCATTTTAACAAGTATAAACAATTTCTTAAAAGACTACTTTTGAGACAAATCACACTTCGTTAATCTATAAGTTTTCTTTTGCAAATGAGCAAGAAAAAATAATTTAAACAAGCAAAGGCTAACAAGACACCTGATAGCTCTAGAGGGAAATGAAAGTAAACCAGTGATCTGGGCAATGAATCTATTTTCCCCAAAAGTGCAATTCATCAAATCAGGGCAAACCCTACCCGAATGTGCAAAAAGGATGATCTATCAAAAAGACTCTAAGGTAATTTGGAAGAGTTCACAGACAAACTTTGAGAGTTGGTATAAGTTAGGTGAAACCTCAAGAAATTTGTTATCTGACTCTGAGAGAGGAAATATTTATTTTTTTCAAAAATTCTCAGGGGGTGCGCAGGTTGTCAGTACAAACTAGTGTGCATGTACACTGAATTAAACGACAAACTTGCGCAGTTTTGCACTCTATTTATCACAAAAAACAACAGAGGGTAGAGAAATTTTGAAAGAAACAAACTTGAGGCTTTCTAATTCAGAGGATCTAAAAATTCATAAACCCAACCACACTTAGAAAAAGTCAAAGTAGAAAATTTGGAATGCTAAACCCAAAAAATCAAGAGAAAAATAAGCTTGTTACCCAGCAGAGTCGCCAATTTATTTTATAGATAAATCCCTCTTGCATACAAGAGCGATCTCCCTAGTATCCCAACATATAACTAGAAACAAACAACCATTTGAATACCTCTTTCTCTAAACTATTAGCATTCATATTATCATAACTTATAAATGAAGGAGATTATGCTCCTACCTTTCAATGAGATGTTTGATGTAGACCTTGCTTTTCATCCGAAAGAAGTCCTTCAATGCTAAGAAGAACCTCCAATCACGAACATACAAAGAATCAAAGCACATGTAGTATATAATAATAATAAAACACCAGTTTAACTTAATGATCAAGGAGGTTAAGAATTGTCATTGTTTTAATGAATCTAAAAATGACACGATGAGGAAAAGAGATTCATATGTATTATCAAGAATTATAAAAATAAATCTTACATCCTAAGCCTTGATGTTGTACAAATATCTCCCGTATGCCTTCACACTCGTGCTCCTTGGTTTGACAAGATTTCCTCTCTAGAATGACCAGCATAGGTTTATCTTCAATGAACTCTACAATCTACCCAATGTACAATTTATGAAGTACAAAGTATTGAGTACCCTAACCCTGAAACTTCAGCTCAATTTATAGGAAAAATTGAGGAGGTTTCAGATCCATCAATAGAGGGATGAGATCCTCTAATGAAGGGATTAGCGTTCCTTCATCCAAGGGGATAAACTCCATGAGTGGAGGGATATATATCGAATTGGCGAGACTTAAGAGTCTTTTAGTTGGAAGAATATTCGCCCAACTAAGCTTCTAGAAGTTACTTTTCATGTTTACTTTCTTTTACATGGGGTGCGCAGGTTTTATGGGCAAACAGAGCAGAGATCACTGCAGCTAATAGAGGAAGTATCAAAGCATGCGCAAGAAGTGACCAGATAAAGCGTGCAAGCAACGTTTAAGAGTTTTTAAGAGCTTTTTCCTAGTTTACAAGACTTGGTTCAGGAATATAAATGTTTTGACTTCTAAGGAAGCATGAGTATGGATGGTGATAGATCCATATTAATAGTCAAATGTCATGGTGACAAAATGACGTGTAACACTTATACAAATATGCTCACAAGAATTGAGGGATACCATGTTTTTTGAGGGACAAAAATCAAGCAGCGAACCAAGAGGAAAATTAATTAATAATATTAAGTCAGGGTATCATTCAAATCAATGATCAAGTATGCAACGAACATCCTTCACAATGGCTTTGAGGTACACCTCCTCCACGCTTCTCCAAATATCACATCATCTATAAATATCACTAACCATCCCCTATTATCAATATAAAAATTTATATATGGCCAGTATCTGTACTTCCTAGTGTAAATTCCCCATGTAAATCTTCATCAACCCTCCTGAATGACCAATGAAATTTCTGCAGCCTCAGATTACTCGATTACAATCCTAAGAAATCATTTTTTGATAATTAGAGGGAGGAGTAACCCTTTAGAAAACATTAAAAATCCTCTAATATCAATATTCAAAATTAAATATGGCTAGTACCCATACTTCCGAGTATCAAAATATCCCTCTACAAGCCCTCCTCAGTGACCAACGAAATCCCTACAATCTTAGATCACTCATTTACAAATACAATAAACCATATTATGAGAATTATAAGAATGAATAGCGAGGATGCAAAATCCATTTAAACAAAGCTCATGGATGATGCTTATTAGGTTGATTATGGCAATGCCAATCGACGAAATATTAAAGATTCAAATGTCAACAAAAAAATGTTTTGCAATCATGATCCTTTTACAAATAATCTAGAGGCAAAAGGCCATTGTTGGGATTTCTACACAACAAGGACTATTTGATAACTAATGACAAAAATATGACAATATCAATGCAAGATCAGATTGACACTATGTCGTTATCCCCTTCTATGACAATGTTGTTGTGGGAGCTACCAATGACATGGTGCACCCATTCTCTCCATCAATGCTCACAAAGAGACACAAATGCTTCATCGACATCTCACAACAAAGAAAGCTTCACTCAATCCAGGAAGTCTAGAAAAGGACGAGCTTTAAAGAAGAAGGTAGGAAGGACCAAACATGTAAGATAGGTTCAAGGACTTCACTACATATATTCTCATGAAAGATCCATGTGTTATTAGCGAGAAGAAAATCACTTCAATGATCTCCTCAGTTATATTGTGATGTCTTGTTTATTTATTTTCCTAGGTGGACAATATTGTGCCATTTTCACTTGCAGACCCTCGAGATTGAATTGAATTTCAAGTAACTTTCACAATAACATCTTTGCCTCATGTTTGAATTCTTCTAGTAAGAGGTCGAGATCTCTCACTCTTATAAGCAATATAATCTTCAGCGCTTTGGCTTCTTGCAAGATCTTTAATTTACTTATAGTCGACCTTTACAAAAGTCTTACCATAATCCCTTGGATTAAAATAACTCTCGGCATATAAATCAGGCTTTATACGCTTCACCAATTCCATCTTTGATTCAAAAATCAAACCTAATTCACAATGCTCATATGCGGTTCCTTAAACTTTGATTTAAATTCGGGCTTCACTTTTCCATCGTTCATAAACCTGAATATAACAAAACTTATATAATAGGCCACATTATATAACATCTTCCTACGTTAAAATGAGTTTCGGCCCACAGCGTATTAACATCCTTTCATTGTTTGACTTTTTAAAACCAAAATAACCACATAACCCAATGCATATAAATGTCTGGCCCACAACATGTTTCTACGCATAACATTTGCAAACATACCTTTCTTGTCAACCCGAATGCTGATATATTATCCAGTCCCACAGCAACTTAACTTGCCATTCAGATCCAACAGTGAATAGCTTACGTGCTCCCTTTCGATGATCCGACGATCATCGCGTAACCAAACTGCCCATCTTTTAATTCTTCAAATTAACGTGATAAAAATGGTTTTAAAAAACCACTCAACGCTACGCGTCCATCATCTAACGATATTGCATTTTTTTTTAACAAAACAACTTACCATATTTTTGCAACGCGAAGACCACTTGTGGGTTCAAGAAACCGCTTCACAACTCCCTCTCACGGTTCCACCCTGTCTTTAACTCGCAGTTCCGCTTCTAACCCTGTTCAAACAATTATCAAATTGTTTGACTACTTTGTGATGTTGATCGATCCATTTTCTCCCATATTCAATTACTCTGGTTCCGTTCCAAATGCACACTAAAGTTCATGATTCTGAAACTAATCACTGTACTATGAATTATAGTTTCTTCTTCTGTGGTTTCATCCAGATACACCACCTCATTTAAATGTTGTGCAGAATTTCCTTAGGAGGTTATCGAAACTTTTCCTCTATTTCTTTGTCCCAGCTCCAAGCGAGAATACAGGCATTATTCCAGTCCTAATCCGCATTCTTTGCATTACTATCCATCGATTTCATTCTCTGTGATTGACTCTCCTTTTCGACGTTGATTCGAATCTCTAATTTACTCCAGAGTCAACCCTCACAATCATTCCTTAAGTCATAAGACTTCAACTCAATAATCCAAGTTTCTATTTGATTGTATATATCTCTATTTCGCATTTACTCAATATACCCAAAGTCAAATTCTGAATTGAGCATTCAAATTCCTTTGCCATTGTCATCGCTCCTTGCAGTGATCAATGACTGCAATCTTTTCTCAATCTTCTCAAACAGATATATCCCTCACTAATTCATACATCTATTCTTCAATGAAACAATCAAATAACACTTCATACATTCAGTCCAAAATCATGGAAATGTGACATCGACTTTCCCATCAGAACAAAGCACCATCTAAAACCTTATCACAGAGCCTTATTCATACACAGTTACGGAGATTCAAACATTCTCACATAGAAATTAAATCAACCAATATTCATATAACTCTGAAACAACTTCTTTCATATATATACCATTGAATCCACTTACAAAACTTCTTGTTCTGGCCAGATCTTCAAAATCAAATGGCCCTTCTACAACTGCCCGTAGGCTTACAAAGACTTTGTTTCCTAAAACTGAAGCCTCAGCCACTCTGCAGCTCTCTAGGTTTATTTCCTTTGAGTCTTACATTTATACAAGATGGTAATGAATCGATTCAGCTCCTACAATGACTCAACAAAACTCTTGAAATCCTCAAAATCCTAATTTTAGCCTAAATCCCTAGATTTACTGAACTGACTCTTCACATTCCTAACTAATCAACTTCCCCTCATGTTCTCCAATGATTTGAGAACATTTAAAATTCCTCTCCATATTTAATTGAAATCACTCAAATATTAATAATTACATAAGAAAGCAAAAACATGAGACCCCCCTATGTCTATTAAAACACAAAGTATTTTCTTGGGCCTAATGCCCCTGCATCAGACTCCCAAGGTTAAAATGATTCATGATCTCCTGATCATGTGCCTTCAGTCTTTTTCTTCCTAGATCCCACACTTTGTTCTGCAACTGATCCTCCGCTGTAATATTCTTCTTCTACTCTTCTCCAGGCTTCCATATCTTATGATGTCTTGTTCCACTATCTGCACTTTTACATTCTCTTTCTGTCTTTCTTTTGCTGCTGCTGCTCCTTTGTTTTCTTGCTGCTGTCTTCTTCTGAGACACTTTCACCATCAGCTTTCTTATCAATTCAATTTACTAATTTATCTTCTGACTGTTGGATACTGCTCCATCTTGATTGATGAACTTCTACTTCTGCTTCTGCTTGTTGAACTCTTACTTCTGCTCTTGCTCTAACTTTTACTTGTTGAGCTTTTACGTGCTTAGTCCTTACTTGCTAAAATCTTGTGCTTTCTGCCACCCAATCATCCATACCCTCTTGTTCTCTGCAACAGAAAAACTCTTCCTGGTTGTCACTTGTGACAACTACTTCATTCTCTGCCTTCATCAATTCTTCATAATGGTATTTAAATTGCCAATCACTGTCATCACCTCTTTTCTTCTCCATCAGTACCTGCAATCATAAAACAAACACCAAATTTATAAAATCCTTGTGCCTCTTCCTCCTCTAGCAACGTTTCAAATTGTTGCTTTAACATTTCCTCTGGCAACACTTCAATCTGCTCCTCTGTTGTTTCTTCCAGCAACACTTCAATCTGCTGCTCTGTTGTTTCTTCCAACAACACTTCAATCTGCTGCTCTGTTATCAGCACATCAATATGCTGATTCCAATCCTTCAAATAATTCTCGAGACTGTCAGCTAGCCTCTTTTCTGCATCATCCTTCTTAAGGATGTTTCTCAACTTTGGTTCATAAAAATGAACCTTCTCATTCTCATTCAACTCTACCCTTACACTCTGAACACCTTTTCTCTATGTTTCTATCCTCTACTCTAGAACACTCGACTCATGCCATAAATATGTCATCTCATCTAAGAAAACAATTATACAATCTTCACTATCTTCCTCTTCATCACAAGTCAAGCTTCCTGCTGTCACTACTTCTACATCCTCCATCAGAATAGAATTCTGAAATCCCATCTCTGCAATAACTTCAGTTATCTGTCCATCACTCTTCATTTGGCCATTTAACAAAATTAATTTGTCATTATTAACAACAAATTTCTCATCATCAAACACAACTGTCATATCTCCATTGAAACAATCTCTTTCATTAAACAAGGAACTCATGAATTCCTTCTGCTGCAGTACTTCAATCTGATCTTCTTCTGAAAGATAATCATCATATGTGACTTGGCAACTTCCAGCTTCACTGAATACAGTTTCATTACATGAATTGTCTTCTTCAATACCTGCATTCACAGAAATCTTGTCAGTTTTAAAATCATGAGACCTCATGGTCTCATTTTATGACTCAATCATCAAATCCTCCTGTTGTTCCAAGCCTTCTATACATTTCAGAAATTCTTCAATGATCCTCTCTTCAGTTTCTTCGAGTTGTCCAATTGACTGCTCAATTTCCAGCTTCTGGCCATCATCATAAGTTAAATCTCCTCTGCTTCCAATATGTTGGAAAGCAAAACCTTTCCCCAACTGTGTATGGAAATTTTCAAAATATCTAGCTATCCCATTTTCCTCCTTTGTGACAACATCAGCAGTTTGTCCTCCTCCACATGTTCTTCCCTCAAACATACAAAAATTATCATATGTAAAGTCATTTGACCCCTTGGTCTCACTTGAAGTTTCAGTCTTCAAGTCCTTCTCCAAATACTCAATCATTTTGAGTAATTTCTCCTTCTGCTGAGCATTTATCATTTGCTCTCCCTTCATCTGTAGCCTGTGCCACTTTACCTTCTTCTTCATGAGCCAACCAACTCTCTGGCTTCCCTTTATCATCAGTTCCAATTTGTTGAACTGCTCCCTGATCTCAGCTACCTCTTTCTCGTACTCTTCCTTTCCTAATTGTCTTTGTATGCCATCTATCTTGGCATCCTCTTTCTTCATCTTCATTTTGTTGTGGCCTCTCTCAGAACCTGTTCAATCTCTACTATGACTATCAGTAGTCATCTTATCCTTCATGAATTCTCACTCACTCATCACGGGCTGCACTGAAACCTCTGCAGTAACAAGTCCTCCTTGTTACAACTTACCTCACCAATCCTCTCTCTGGATCCGGTCTTTTGGCAAGTACAGGTCCTCTATCTCTGGAACCTCTTGAGCATTCTCTCTACTCCTTTAGGCTTCACTCCTCTGCAACCTCTTAGAACACATCTGTTCTCTTTTCATCCAACCTCTGTTGGGAATTCTCAAGGTTCTGCCACACTCCTTTTTCACTTTAGAAACCTTCACTGGCTTCTTTCATCACTACTTTTAAAAGTTGTGATCTTCTTGTTGAGATGCTCCTCAATTGTCTACAATTTGCATTCTACAAACAAAATCTTCAAATAGAATAAAAAATACCTCACCTTCGGAGTTTGTTCAACATCTATTTGCAATTGCTTCTGCAATTTCTTCAATGCTCTGCTGCGCTGCTTGTTGTCCTGTCAGATTTAGATCTGATCACTTTGCCATCACCATCACACCTTTGTTCACATCTTCAGAACATATCTTGGCAATCTTCAAACACTTTGCCTTCAAATTCAGATTCTGCAAACCTGAATACCTTCACTGTACATCTAATCAAATCTGCAATTTCTATTAAACAGATTTAAAAACCAAACTTTCTTCACTGCTTCAATACACATGCATTTCAAGAATTAATTTTGAAAGAGCTTATCCTGCTCTGATACCACCTGATGGGGGGGCTGCCCTCTGCCAAACCCACAATCATACTTCCTGTGCATGCATTCACCAAATTTTGTACCCAAAACAAATTTCAATCTGGGCAAACTTAACAATTTAATGCGGAAGCTTCTATATCTCAAATCTCTGATTTGAGATATTGAAATAAAATTCTCTTATGGTTGTAAGACCACACCTCTCAACCCAGAATTATGATCTCCACTCTCATTGCATATAAAATGCCTCCCAAATTAAAACCATACTCTCACTTCATATATGAGGAAGCTTTACCTTTTCCAAAACCTATGATTAAATCATAGTCTAAACCCACTTCATGAATTCATCAAAGAAACATGCACCCAATTATATTCTCAATTTAGGAAAATTGATTTAAATTTCGAAAACCCTTCAAAACCCTATGGTTCAACCAAAGGATAACTCTCAATGCATATAATACGCTCCTTCATTTAAAATCCAAACAACCCTCGTATCCAAGGTTTGTCTTTAATTTACTTATAGTCGACCTTTTCAAAAGTCTTACCATAATCCCTTGGATTAAAATAACTCTCGGCATATAACTCAGGCTTTATATGCTTCACCAATTCCATCTTTGATTCAAAAATCAAACCTAACTCGCAATGCTCATATATAGTTCCTTAAACCTTGATTTAAATTTGGGTTTCACTTTTCCACCGTTCATAAATCTAAATATAACAAAACTTATATAATAGGCCACATTATATAGCATGTGCCTACATTAAAATGAGTTTTGGCCCACAGCGTATTAACATCCTTTTTATTGTTTGACTTTGCTAAACCAAAGTAACCACATAACCCGATGCATATAAATGTCTGGCCCACAACATATTTCTACGCATAACATTTGCAAACATACCTTGCTTGTCAACCCGAATGCTGATATATTAGCTGGTCCCACAGCAACTTAACTTGCCATTCACATCCAACGGTGGATAGCTTATCGCGCTCCCTTTCGATGATCCAATGATCATCACGTAACCAAACTGCCCATCTTTTAATTCTTCAAATTAACGCGATAAAAATGGTTTTCAAAAACCACTCAACGCCACGCGTCCATCATCGAACAATATCACTTTTTTTTAACAAAACAACTTACCATATTTTTTCAATGCGAAGACCACTTGTGGGTTCAAGAAACCGCTTCATGACTCCCTCACACGGTTCCGCCCTGTCTTTAACTCGCAATTCCGCTTCTAACCCTGTTCAAACAATTATCAAATTGTTTGACTGCTTTGTGATGTTGATCGATCCATTTTCTCCCAAATTCAATTACTCCGGTTCCGTTCGAACTACACACTCAAGTTCATGATTCTGAAACTAATCATTGTACTATGAATTATAGTTTCTTCTTCTGTGGTTTCATCCAGATACACCACCTCATTTAAATGTTGTGCAGAATTTCCTTAGGAGGTTATCGAAAATTTTCCTCTATTTCTTCGTCCCAGCTCCAAGCGAGAATACAGGCATTATTCCAGTCCTAATCCGCATTCTTTGCATTACTATCCATCGATTTCATTCTCTGTGATTGACTCTCTTTTTCGACGTTGATTCGAATCTCTAATTTACTCCAAAGTCAACCCTCACAATCATTCCTTAAGTCATAAGACTTCAACTCAATAATCCAAGTTTCTATTTGATTGTATATATCTCTATTTCGCATTTACTCAATATACCCAAAGTCGAATTCTGAATTGAGCATGCAGATTCCTTTGCCATTGTCATCGATCCTTGCAGTGATCGATGACTGCAATCTTTTCTCAATCTTCTCAAACAGATATATCCCTCACTAATTCATACATCGATTCTTCAGTGAAACAATCAAATAACCCTTCATACATTCAGTCCAAAATCATGGTAATGTGACATCGACTTTCCCATCAGAACAAAGCACCATCTAAAACCCTATCACAAAGCCTTATTCATACACAATTATGGAGATTCAAGCATTCTCACACAGAAATTAAATCAACCAATATTCATATAACTCTGAAACAACTTCTTTCATATATATACCATTGAATCCACTTATAAAACTTCTTGTTCTGGCCAGATATTCAAAATCAAATGGCCCTTCTACAACTGCCCGTAGGCTTACAAAGACTCTGTTTCCTAAAATTGAAGCCTCACCCACTCTGCAGCTCTCTAGGTTTAATGCCTTTGAGGCTTACATTTATACAAGATGGTAATGAATCGATTCAGCTCCTACAATGACTCAACAAAACTCTTGAAATCCTCAAAATCCTAATTTTAGCCTAAATCCCTAGATTTACTGAACTGACTCTTCACATTCCTAACTAATCAACTTCCCCTCATGTTCTCCAATGATTTGAGAACATTTACAATTCCTCTCCATATTTAATTGAAATCACTCAAATATTAATAATTACATAAGAAAGCAAAAACATGAAACCCCCCTATGTCTATTAAAATACAAAGTATTTTCTCGGGCCTAATGCCCCCGCATCAAATCCATCACAATTATTAGAGCTTAGTCTAAGTCACAAATAAACAAAAACTCATAACACATGGGTCTAAGAACATGTCTAAGTCATGAATGAATAAAAACCTACCACATGCAGAGCTCAACGATAGGTTTGAGAGTGATATGAATGAGCACACAATTTTTTTTTAACGGATAACCATGCTGTAACAAACATTTTCCTACTATGTATCACTTGATATTTTGAAGAGGCTTAAACCCCAATAGCTCATGATTCTTATTAATATTGTTCCTCCATAATTTTTTATATAAAACATAAACCATATATTTTTTTTGTTTGTATGATTATAACTATATTGTGTTGCGTCCTCAACAACCCCTTGAGTTTTGAGTGAAAAGTGGGCACCCTCTTTCTTCTTTTTGGGATTTATATTTATTATTTTTTCATTACCATGTAGCTTGGTTTCTCTCAATTCTTTTTAAATGAATAAGTTAGATGAGCCTCAATGTTTCATTATCTTAATTATTTCGAAGTTTCATTGATTTAACTTGAGCTATTGTTTTTCCTTTAATAGGTTTTTTACCTTGTTTACTTTTCAAAATATGCTTCTATTTCCCAAATCTAGCTCCTTTCCTCATCCCTTAAAAAAAATAAAAATTTGTCTCCAAGTTCAATCTCCATTTTTGTTTAATCGAAGTTTCTCTTCTTTTGAATCCAAGCCTTTTTTTAGGACCCTTTCAATTCTATTTTCTTTCTTGTATTTTTTATTCTAACTTTGCTTTTCCAATTTCCAAATCAAGCCCATTTGTCCACTTGGGCCCCCTTTTCATTTTACTTGCATTCTCCTTTCCTAACTTTAAAATCACGCTTGACTTCAACTACAAACCCCTTCTATTATTAATTGTGTGATCATTTATTTTCAAACTTTAATTCTTCTTATCTTTGAACTTTCCCGCCCTTAACTTTTCTATTGTGTCCATCTTCAAATTAGGCCCGAACTTCAACTCTCTTTGTAGAGGATTGTCCTTATTTGGAAAATTAGTTCTAGTTTCTAAATTGGGCCCTACTATCATCATTTGCCTTGTTTTGAAATTCTAATTTTTTTTTAAAGAGTTTTGTTATTTTACCTTATTTTTGAATTTTTAGGTGAATGTTGGGAGGCGAGACTCTTCAATTGGCCCAAACCTTTGAATTAAGTACTTCCATCAGCAAAGTTCTTGAAATCTTGGTGTGATTCAATGATTCAACCTTATCCATCAAAAGGTAATGAGAAAGGGTCTCAGTTTTCAATTGAGCTTTGATTTTCAAATTGACCTCCCTTGCTACCAACTATTTTCACTTGTTTCATTTTCTTCAAAGCATCCATGCAACCTTCGAACTCTTGTTCCTTAACAAGAAGCCTCACTTTCAAAAATATTTTTAATTTGATTATAATTGGCTATATTTTCCATTCAATTCGCATAGCACATCTTGATTTCTTAATTGATCCAAACCTTTGTACTAGGCCTCTTCATTGTGAATTCTTTCTCTCATTCCATGATTAGGCTCATTGGTCAAATCAATCTCTCCCTTTCTAAAAGGTAGTGAAAATGGGCCACAAATTTTCAATTGTCCTCGATTCTCAAATAAACCCCCTTTCACTTTCAAAATCTTTGCATGTGTGGAATTTTAAAGGTATCAATTGGGTTATATAGTGTATGCATCTCACTCGTACAATAACATAATTTTAAAGCATGTCTTATTATGGATCATTTTAATGGAACCATAACTTGAATCACCACCTTTTGAACTCACAAATAAATGCAAGCTTCCCTTTGAGTGTTTGATTTAAATTTTTTAAGTTGAAATTAAAAGATAATTTGTTCGAATAGTTCACTTGCTCAAGTTATCATTAGCTTCCCCTTGTAATGATTGAAATTGTATAAGAATTTAGTAATGTTACAACTTAGGAATAACTGCCTATCCATTGGTTCATTAATTAGATAGTTGATTATGAATGGTCATGTTTTGTTCAACATGTTTTGTTGTTAGTGAGCTCGTTAGATGCATTATTTTGTTTATCCATTGATTTCATTAATGAAATACTTGATTCCAAGATGCTCTCACTTCACTCAACATATTTTGTTTTGAGTGATCTAGTTAGATGCATTATATTGTTTTGGTTTGCGACAATATACATGCATTCTAAATTTTCTTAGTTTGACTCTAGTTAATGATCATTGCACACGGCCTTATAGATCTCATTACCCTTAAAAAGTGTTTCACATCCAAGTGAGCCACTTGCATGGAATTTAGTTTCTTTTGATTTTTCCTTTAAAATTGATTTTGATAAAACCCATGTTCAAATTATAAATCTTAGTTAATTTCCAAAGTTTTGCAACTATCATGGCAACATGCACCTTAAGCCAAGGTCAATATTATGATCCTTAAAACTAGTTTTCATTTTGTATTGCTATGAAAAATTTACTAATTTTTTTGATTTGCTTTTTGAGTTAAATCTCACATGTCTTATTTTGGTGTTGTGCTAACATACAAGATTTTCTATATGGATATGAAGGGATACAACCAATAGAATAAAGGTGTACAAGAGAAGCCAATAGCATGTGAACCAATTGATACAATTGATATCATAGAGGATACTAAGGAAACAACACCAATAGATAAGTAGGACCACAATGTAGGAGAGACATCAATTAAAAATGAGAGGAAATCTACTAGGGACAAACAACCAATCATGGAAGGCAAAGCTACTAAAGATGTTAAATAACCTCTTTATGCACACACTTTATACACTATTAGTATTGATAGGTATGACAAATACAATGAAGTATTCCATTTGACCACGATGATGATAAATTGGATGAAAGAGAAGAAACATAACTTGCATAACATATAATTTTAAAAAATCATGTATACTCAATGTAGCAGCTGAATCCCTAGCAATTCCATATGCAGAAGTAATTAGATATTTGATACAAAACATTGAAGTTAGCACTGAGAGAATTCTAAATGAATAGGAAGAGTGTGTTGGATCATTCATGTCAACAAGTTTTACAACTCACTACAATATGTCAAAATTATAATCAAATATTCTAATGAGTGGGTAAGACTCGTGACTTGTGACCATAACTCTAATGACATCTTTGTTGATTGGTGTGAAGAATGAAGGATTTTTAAACCTTAAGTTGTATGCTTTTCACCACCATATACCTTAGGTTAGGATACATATGGACGACCCAATTGGTAAGTGGTATCTATAGAGAGAAATATGTAACTCATGTGAGGATAGGTTAGGTGCAAATGATACATGAGTGTTGTGGAGGTAAATCCCCTCTGCGGACAGAGGCGATCCCTACTAGCCCAGACCGGGTCTAGCAACAATCAATCACGCTATAGTGTAGGTTCCTAATTGCAAATAAACCAACTAGCGACGAAGGCTTACCTGGAATCCAACGCGGTCGTTGCAGAAGAGGTGGCGCTCCCGTTCCTCAGCCCTGGTAGATCACGATCCCCACGATCTCCGTGATGGGACACCTGCACATGCGAGAAACAAAACAAACGCAAGCGTAAAATCCAGTAGATGCAACTATATTTCAATTAGAAAGGACATAACTCATCATCATAAACAACAAGAGTGGAACCATAACCAATAGTCGTTCATTAATAATCAATCAAAGGAAAATTACAACCATAGTTCTGACGCTGAATTCTCCTTCGGAGGGGTCGCCAGCAGAACACGTCTCGAAAAGCCTGTCAAGGATGGGACAAACTTTCTCTTCAGCTCTTGACGATAGACTCCTTGCTTGAATTGGCCTTAAGGGAATTATGGAGGTTCTTGTAGCATAAGGCTCTTGGAAATTCGGGAACTTGAAGACTAGCTTGCTATGGAGATGGGAAAGCTTTTATAGATGGAGGAAGAGGATTTGGGATCCCTATGATCATGGAATTGGCCCTATCATCAAGGAAGCTTCCATGAGAGGTGGCAAACCACTTCCTCTCTATGGAAATCCGTAGCCAAACCTCCCAACTCAAGATAGATATTAGTTCCTGGATCAGTTAGGACGAAACTTCCGCCATTTATTTTTAAAAAACACCTCTCAAATTGGCTGGCGCGAGCGCAACTCTGGGACAGAGCGCCAACTGGCACGGCCTCTTTGAAGTATTTTCCCCATTGGCGTGGGTGCTGAATGTTGGTTGCTTTAATTGTTTTAACAATTCAAGCTCCACATAAATTGTCAACCCGAGAAGGTCTGTTTATTCCAAAGACAACCACGCACTGGATATGCTCAATTCCAAGATTTGCTAGCACTTTCTTCTAACTCTCCAGCACTGACTTCTGGTTCTTTAATCACCAGCTCCTCTATATTTTTGGGACCCACAACTTCCTCTGTTTTCTAATCTGATTGAGGGGAGTGCTGAAGTTTTGGTCTTCGAGAACTTAATCTCTGTGATGATTCAGCCTTTGATACAATCTCGTCAATGAAAGTCTTTCTTCCTCCCCTTCCTTTGCCTTTGCCACCTGTGGGATTAGTTTTCTTCTGGGTTCCGCGTCCTCTCATACAATCTGCACATCTAGAAAGAAAATATTAATGCTTTTGAAATCTACAATTGCCTTCCCCGGCAACGGCGCCAAAATGTTGGTCGCTTTAATTGTTTTAACAATTCAAGCTCCACATAAATTGTCAACCCGAGAAGGTCTGTTTATTCCAAAGACAACCACGCACTGGATATGCTCAATTCCAAAAGAAAAAATAATGTTGTAGTAAAAGTCACACAATTATTAATCATACAAATCTAATCATTCACACCCTGTTTTAACAAAGCTGAAGTCTATTTATGTTATAGTAGAAACAATTCCTCTATTGCAGTCTTTTAAGAATCCTAATGAAAGGAAATTACTCTGCAGGAAAGGAAACCAATCAACCATAACAGGGAACAGGACCCTATTCCTTCAAATAGGAACTTCAGCACCTGCTTCCTGACACTAATCACACTGTAGAAAAGATAAACTCAAGAGAACAGGACCCTATTCCCATGAACAGGAACATTCAGCACCTGTCTCCTGTTTCTAATAACACTGCAGGGAAAAGAAAGTCAATTAATGGGAACAGGACCCTATTCCTTTGCACAGGAATCTTCAGCACCTGCTTCCCAGCATCAATCATGCATTCAAACAGATAACAGAAAAATATCTCTTAACTTCTTTAAGAATGAATGTACCAAACTCATGCAGCGTTAAAGGAAACAGAATGCTTAATGAATCACAGAACTATGCAACTGATGTTTCAGCAAACAGAATTAAATTAAGGTGCGAATATCATAAGGAAACTTAACGAACTATAAGAATAGTCGGGTGAATCTTGTGATGAAGGCGGGCCCTTTCCTTCTCACAAGATTCCCCAGGGAAAGAATTAAATTGAAGCGCTCAAAAGGAACCTTTATTCATCTGTCAAAAAGGAATGATACATTACAATGGAGTCTAGCTCCTTTCCGCTCAAAAACAATGTTCTCCTGTAGTTTCTAACTCTCCTTCTAATGATTATGTCTCCTCTTTTTAAAGAGGAGACATCTATTACAATTACATCAGAGCAAATCTATGTTTATCCAAATCTGTTCTTCTTTCTTAAAACAAGACTATTCTATTCTTCCATAGAAAGATATTGTTACAACAGATACAGAAAAAGTACTGGCTTCAGAATAATCCGTGTAACCACTTCCTTGCTCGTCTTCATCTTGTTGCCATTGTTCCAAAAATACTCTTCCAGAATCGCAAATTACGAGTAGTGACGGAATTTGCGTGCCCGCTGACTGTTTCAGCAACGGAGTCGACTGTTTCAGCAACGGCCGATTGTTTCAGCACATCACATAAATTATCTGTGATCTTTTAGACTTATGTTAGCAACAATCTACCTTCGATTAATGATGAAATATAAGAGTAATATGGAATTATATGTAAACAGATTAAATATATAGTAAAGAGGAGGATTTCATATACCTTTGGATAAAGTGAATGAAAATGATGATGGAACCCTTTTTAAATATAGTTATAAAGGGTAAGGTGGTGTTAAAATGTATGGTAAAAATGGTACATTGTGAGGTCCTAACAAAAATTAATTAAAATAATTTTCTTTAACACAAATATATTATTAAAAACTACAAATTAACATTAATAAATAAATAAATAATTTATATAAAAATCCACTTTAGCAATGAATAATTACTTAATTTATAATTGATTTATATATCGATTCAATATGACTCAAACAAATAAAACAGATGACATAAGCCATTATAATTATTCCACCCAATCACTTAGTTTCATTCCTTTAACATCTTGTTCTATTGATTTTTCCAAATTAAAAAAATATTAAACTATTCCAAATTCTTTGAAATCATTTGACTCAAATACAAATATATGGCACCTTTACATTTAATGCCTCGTTGTATTTTTCCGCTATTGCATTATCCCTCTCCCTGACCTGAAACGAGTTCACGCACTGTCTTTGTGTTTTTCTGCTAATTCATTATCCCTCTCTCTACCCTAAAACGAGCTCACGCATTGAAACGAGCTCAGGAGCTCGCTTTTGTACAATCCTGGTTTGCAATCGCTATGGAATAAATCCCTGAGCCCCCAGATCCCTTCCTGCATCACGTCCAACAAATAATTTATGCACGACTTCCAACAGATCATTTGTGTTTCTTCACCATCAAAATGAGTTCAGAAAAGGTATTTTTTTGCAAGAGAATGCTTAAATTGCAAAATCCCATAATTTTTTTTGTTGCTGTCATGAATCCTGTATGCTGTGTCTTGGAGAAAAGTCATTAAATAAGACACTGTACTCTCTGAACTAAATTTTTCGAAATAGGTCTTGCTCAAAACACTATTTTAAGCAGCAGATTTAGAGAAAAAAAGGTTGATTAAAGTATCTACAATGGTTCTTTGGTTCTTTCAGTTCAATTATTCTAAGCTTTCAATGGAAAATTTTAACCCTATTTTGGCTTATAGACAATATTTCATAAGCCAAGGCTCTCTATAAATGGACTGTAATTTAGAGCTGCTGATACATAAAAATATTCATGGGAAATTCATTACAATGTTATAAATTCTGCTAAGATGAAAAGGGGCTTTCCAAGTACAACTCTTTCCAGTCCCCTTGGTCTGCAACTACATTGGTTTCATCTTCTCAAAAAGAACAAACTCCCATGCTCAAGACTGCCAAAATGAGCATACCTGATATTGATTGGCCTTTGGCACAAACTAAATTAATTCCATCCACTGGATCACATATATAACGGTATGTGCTGCCACATGCTTGCTTTATCCAATGTTGGATAGGATTGATATAGTCATCATCTTGGGCATATGAATAGTGCAGTCCATCATCTAGACACGAGCCACCCCCTTGCACTAAAAATTCCTTTACAAAGGGTTTTGTACATGCTCCAACAATTGTCCCCCTTCTCTGCCATGCAAGTCTCCTGTAATAGATTCAAACAACAAGGTTTTAAAAGGTGGCTCCAAGATAAGCCTGCAAAACATTGTTGCCCTCTACGAATATCCACATAAAGTATGCTGCAAAATTTTAGATTTGGAAAACCAAGCCAGCTTATGATTTGGGGCTTGATGGCCTCTTTTGAAAAGTTGAAAATTGCCACAATACATCGATGTTTGAACATAGTGCTGTCCCAAACATTTTGTAGTGTTGGGATTGCATTGCTTGCTAATTTTTTGCCCCATTGATAAGGACACATGGATGCTGTTTAAAATGGAATATGCATCATGTACCTCAACATCTTTTGGCTATCCAAGATCACATGAAATAGGATCTGGAATGTCCTTTTCATGCTCCATATATGATGTGCGATGTCCTTCTCATGATCCGTGAAGTGGCTCCCAAGGCCAGTGAGAAAAAGAAGGCGCAAATTCATGTCTTTATCTATCAAGCTCTCACCATCCATGTCATAGATGTGATCTCCAAAGACAAATCACTATGAAAAATCCATGTTCCATCTACAGACCAACAATTAATGTCCCATTTATGTCTCTCAATCACAAAGAGAGTGCTCATATCATCATCCTTGATGTTGAAATTTCGCATTATGATGGGACTATGAAAGCATAAGCATAAGTGAGATGGAAAGGAACTTTGAGTACAAGAAGATAGAGGACTTGAACAAGGTGAAGTTCACCATTACCAAGTTGGAAAGGCATGCTTCTTTATGGTGGGATTTTTGTACCACATGAGTTAATCCGTCTGAACAAAGAGAAGATAAGGACTCGGAACAAGATGGTGTCCAAGTTGAGAGAGAAATATGCAATATAGAGATAGCAAGTGTGAGGATATATCAAATTTCTACCTGCATAGGTCATCACGAGGATGAGAACTAGAAAGTCTTGGGGTATGTGAATGGGATGAAGTTTGTAGTGTAAGATGAGATGAGCCTCCACAATATAGTATAGTTGAGGAAGCTTACTAATTAACATCAACGACAGAATATAAGTTAGTGTGAAAAAATAGGAGGAGGAATGCTGGTAGAGGAAGAGGTGCCTGACGTAGCAGAATAAATTTAGTGCTCTACATGGAGAATTTGTGTGAAGAGATGGCTGATAAGTAAGGGGAAGGTAGTTGTAAAAGGCCTTTGGCAACTTGACAACTTTCAGTGATAGTTATAAAAGGAAATTGCTCTTTATGACTTTAGTTAATCTTGAGAATATCCTTGACATCCACATTTCTTATATCACCAGTATGGCAGGAGCTAGGACATATGAAAATTTGGCACAGTGGTTATGTTGGGGTTTGTAGAGTAAATTTTCTACTCTATGTTTCCTTGTGGATATGATATCTACCTTATTACTTGAGTTTCCATGAGTAAACTAAAAATATTGTTCCATGCTTAGTTAGCAGTTGGACTTCCATTGACAAATTGATTTGAGTAGTTGGTTTTCCTTTTTGATATTTTCTGATTAATTAGTAAAATCCATATAGTTCATTTTTATTTTTAATTATTGTGGCTGTTATATATATTCAGACTTATTAGTCATCCTCATATTTTTAACTTGGAATTCTATGCTCCATGATATTTATTATTCATCTAGTGAGCATTCACATTGAATTGGGAACTTAATTGTAGAGTATGTTCAGAAGGAAAAGACAAAGGATGTAGTCAGTACCATCTACGGGCAGTCTTCAAGGAATATTCAGTATACCTCCTCCAGTTCCTTGAAACAGGTGCAATACGATACAGTGAAAATAAAACAGCAAGTTGCAAGTGTCTACATTCTTCAGAAATTAGAATATATAATTAAATGTTTTTCAACCTGTGTTGATAGTTGAAACATTTTTTCTGAATACATTAAGGATTGACATGTCTGATCTGCATATGCAATCATTATATTTTGATATCAATGAGTGTCAAAACAAATACATTCTTAAAAAATTCTGTATCAATACGGATGCAGGATAGTCTGATTATCACACACTTGTTGGTTACAACTAGTCTGTTTCATTTAAATTAGGAACACATCGACGACATTGAAGAAAAAATATATGACTGATGGCTTGCTCCCAAGAATCTACTGTCTTGCCTACATAGCCATTCTTCAATATATATTACAATAAATGCTGACCTCAGAATTGTAGCCTTCTGTTTTTACTGAACAACAGAGATTCCGTACATAGCAAAGGTCCTGAGGCTGCTATCCATGGAAAATTTCCATGCATCCTCAAGAATTTTGAGCATTGGGATGCCAAATGGTTCCACCAAACCAGAGTTTCAATGACCCATGAAGAATGCTAAATGCTGGGATCAAAATTGGTAGAGAAAGTGAAGTCTCCTTTTCATAACCAAACAGAGGATATTAGATTGCACCACCAGAGAACTCGCATCAGTTACCCCAGCAATTCCAGTAAGATCGAGGATTTGTTGCAAAAAGAAAGAATTACAGTTCATAACCAAAAATAGGATATTAGATTGCACCACCAAAGAACTCACATCAGTTACCCCAACAACTCCAGTAAGATAGAGGATTTGTTGCAAAAAGAAAGAATTACAATCCTTGAGATGCTAAGTTGTTGCATCCCAACAAAGAACAAAGAGATTCAAAGCCGTTTCCCAGATACAACTCAATGAATTAATGCATCATCAATTAGATTACCTATGCCGACTCTTCCTATTCATCTTTTTCACTGTTTGAAAAATGGTGCAACTTCACTCCCTATAGTACAAACACAAGTAAACATGTAGCAGCAACGACATATTCAACACCCCTACTACTACAACGACAACAAATCTAGCAACAACAGTAATAGAAGTAGCAACAAGTTGTTCAATTACAGGTAGAGTTTCACGAACAACAAATGCCACAACTTCAACAAATTAATGAGTTGAATAATGAATAGAGGAAAAATTAGTCTTCTATTAAACATGAATTTATGCTGCAACACCATAAGTTAAGTCAACATTCAATTTATGAACAACAATAGCAACAGCTTAAGACAGGATATGCAGAGACTAGGTTTAAGAGCTCTGGGCCATGGCTATTGAGATGATGTGTTATACCTTTCTATATGTTCAGGGATTGGGTTTAAGAGTGTTTTCTTGCCTTACATATGTAGCAATGGATATAAGATAAGGTTTAATGAGGTACCTCCACCTGGAACCAAAATTGGATATATCGTTCCAGAGTGGATAGATGAAAAGCCGAGCATTAAAGACCTCCAAGAAGGGTATGGTTGTGAGCTTCCAAACAAAATAATAATACAGCCTTTGTGGCCTAAGAAGGTTGATGTTGTGAAAGAGCAGGTAGCTAATATTCATCCTGTGGTAATTATGTTTATGTCTAAAATCAGAAAGTTGTCTCTTCGTGATAATAATGAAGACTCCGCACTGAGCAGGGTTAATGCAATCTGTGTTTCACAAGAAAAAACATTTAGAACTACCAAGAATGAACACAGTCAATCATTTATTCGTCATAATTAAAAAAAATAAAATAGAAATCACTTATGGAGGTACTCACTTCAACTTTTCATGGAATTGAAACTCTAAAAATGAGTTCTTGGGATGGAGAAAATTTCATAAGGAGCAGGTACATATTTCTTCCTCCCCATTGCATATTAGAGTGAAAATCCTTGACCAGAAATAAGCTTGAAGAAAATTGATTGATAAACCACTTTCACAGGAAAGATTTACCATTTGGCCACATTTGCAAGGCTTGATATATCATATGAGGTACCCCATTCTGTTGGCATGGGATTGAGAGGGCCACGATGAATGAAGAAACTGATTAAATAATCAATTAAATATTTATGATAGCATGGTAAAAAATTTTACTACAAGTTCTAATCCCTTTTATATTCTTCCAGACAGCTAAATTGTTATTTTTGATGGATTGAAATATTGTCATGGATATAGGCACATAAAGAAATTTGTAGCAGACAAATTATTGGATGGTTAGTGAAGAAAATACATTGCACTGCTAGCATCAAAAAGTCCCTTGTGGATCTTTAAGAATTTTAGGGTGAAAGATTTCATTGCTAGGCCTGCATTCAAAGATGGATTTGTTCAAGTCCTTGACTATTATCTTTGCCAGGAGTTCCATTTTAGCAAATAAACAAAATTTAATTCCATGAATACTATTCACAGGTCAATCTCAAAATCAATACCCCAAGAAAACACATCACAACACGGGCCCAAAAAACAATCCTAGGCAATAGCTTATAGCTCCCTCCAGCCAGTGGCTTCTGCTCTAATGCTTTTCTACTATCAATTGCCAGCCTGCCTAGCTTACTTCAATCCCAAGAAGTTAATCTATACCAAAAATGGGTTGAAATCTCCCTTGAAGATTATATAGTCAGGTCTAACATTAAGCTATAGTCGTTTCTATAAAGACAGGCCTAAAATTCAACTATTTGTGTTGTAAGAGTTTGCAAACAACAAAGAATATCTCCATGCCCACGTTTTTTAGAAATTTAGCAGGAAAAGCTAAGGGCTCAAATGTAAATCCATGTTGCTTAGCTGTGTATGTTTAGCTACGTGTGGTCTCACTATGGCCTGGTTGGTCCAAGCCAGTTTCACCCTGATTCAGAATCCTTGGTGGTAATGTTGAGTATACAAATAGTACAGCCTCAACAAAAAATCAGGCAGTAACTTAAAAGGGAGTAATATTATCCATCATATTTATATATAGAGTTCAAGCCTTTGAACCTCAATTAGTTTCATGCCACAATGACTTATAAAAAATGAAATAGCATCTTTACACCAAATCTGTCTATTTCAGGAGAATTTTCCAAGACAATTTAGCTATTTGCAAGAACTGTAGGATAACAATCATCAACCAATGAATTGATACATAGTAGAAATAATTGATGCACATTTTAAACCCTAGTGCCATTCTAAGACACATTCCTTTCTTGACAAATTCCTTTTTTTGACAAACTGAATATTATGATTTATAATCTTGAAACTTCCTTTGTACTAGTTGGCTTGGTTGTATTATTCCATTATTAGTCCCTGGAACTTTGTACTATTCCATTACCTCTTACCATCTAAGCATGACTTGAACAGGATTACTGTAGATGACATTTATAGATAGAGAACATTAATTCTCCTCCGGTGGGCCTTAGAACTATGATGGATTTGTACAAGGAGCACACTTCATGCATACATAGTGTTTGGATGCATGCTCTTAGGTTTTTCTTGGGAATTTTAAGGTCTTCCACGAGAGAAATAGCAGCATAATTAGCTCCAACCTTGCTAGTATGACGTGTTCACCTTATCTGAAGTTTCGGTTATCTCAAATTGCGGTTATAATGAAATTGCGGTTATAAGGAAAGACAGACTGGAATTGTGAGTTTTGGGAATTATTCAAATCTGTTAAATTTTCCTATGATATTTAGTAGAGGAGAATCCCACAAGGCGGAATTTGTATCTCCATCTGTGATAGTGTTTGCTATTTTGGCTGAATTGGGTATATCTTCTCATATAAGCAGAATACCCATTTTGTGTATCTATTGGAAGAGGTAACTACAATATTGCATTTGTTTTTGATGCTTCTTTCCTTATTCTTGTTTGGGTTTTCTTGATTTTGTGAGTTTCTGTTTCCATTTTGTTACTGTACGAGGTCATCAAAATACGATTTATTTTGTCTTTGAATCTGCCCTTTGTAAGCTATGCTTTGCATCTTATTTGGAAGTTGTTTTGAATTCATTCAAGTGGAATCTAATGGATCTTAAAAACTAAGTTGATTGTGGTTGTAGGAAAAATTCATTGTTGAGAGCAACAATTATTTTTGCATATGGATGGCACTACCATTGAATCAAGTCATTGTTAGCGCATATGGATATGGTTCCTCAGCCTGTGCATAAATATCTTATTTTGAATCGAATTTGAACCCATTGGATACTGATCATTCCTCCTTTCCATGAGAATGGTGGTTGCCTAACAGTCGTATTGAGTTGGGTGTTTGATTTGATTGTCATGTTTCAAATTATAAGATCGGGTGTTTGGTTTCATTGGCATGTTTCAAATATACCATTGGTTGTGAATTTGCAATTGGATCTGCATTGTTATGTAGGGTGGTCATCTGAGTATGTTTTTGTGTTCATAAGGGAAAAATAATTTATTGGGCTCTAACAAAATGAGTTCTGCAATATGCTGCATTTCTAGAATGATACTGTTGTTGGTACCTTTGTTCTTCTAGGCTTCTCTCAAATTGTTCCAGAAAAATATCATTTGCAGCAACTGGACATTGTACAGTAGGCATCTGAATAAGTTTTGTTCTCTCAAAAGAAAAACAATTTATTGGGAGCTAGTGTATTTAGTTCTGCAATATGCTCCATATAGCTTTCAGTGATGTCATTGTTGGTGTTCTTTCTATTCTAGGCTCCTGTCACATCATTCCAGAAAATAAATGTTTGCATCTACTGGACAAAATTGTCAATGCATTTTTTCCATGTATTGATGAATTAGCCTAAATGATTATTTGTCGCTTAATTGCTATGATATTGTTCAAAACCATAATCATGTACATCACAGTATTGTTGAATTATCATTGTATGTTTTCCCAGCTATGAGATTTCTCTACTAGCATTGATGTCTATCATCATCATGTGCTACTGTTAAAGGTTTTCATGGGTTGATTTGTGCAGGTGGAGTTCAGTAGATTGGCATTAAATTTTAAAGAAATTTTGTCTTTGGGACTTTTACCCTTGAGAACTAGATGGCATACAAAAATGATTTGGAGACAGGAAACTGGGCTGACAGTAGAGATGTGAAGAAACATCTTTCAGAAAAAAGTAGTCGGCATAGCAGATCAAAATCTAGTCGTCCTAGTGGTAAAGGGGCAAAAAGTGTAGATGTTCACTCCTTCCAAGGGAGTTCTCTTGTTGCAATACTTCGTACATATATTGTTGCCTTGGGGCCTATGGAGTTTGGATTCTATGTAACTTATTTTTCTTATTTCTTAGTTTGCTTCTCAACCTTTGTCTTGAATACCTTTCAGTCTTCAAAACAGGGAAGGGTTGATTAAATTTCTCACGATTCTGGCAAAGTAATGTTGTAACAGGTTGAATATTTATTGCCTACTCAAAATGGGATCATTGATGATCTTGATTTAACCTTGTATCAGGTATATTTTCAATGTTAGATGATTTTTAAGGGCATGTATTTTAGTCAAACTTTTAGGATAAATACACAGATGATCATACATCTCTTAAGAAATTCATGGACCTATTTAATATCTATTTTGGTGCATTTACTATTTTCCAATGCAATCAAGTCCATACGTTCTGAATGCTACCACTAAAAATTTAAATTGTTGCCTACTGGGTTAAAGTGATTAATATTTCCCAACGAGACTACAGAAAGGCCCATTGTGACCTAAAACATGTTGAATTCTGTGTCAGTTCTCTTTATTTGGATCCTTATCAAACGTGGGAGCCAATGTGGGTGCATTAGTTAGTGGACTGGTTGTTGATTATATTGGACGGAAAGGCATAAGTGCCCTTAATACTATGTATATCAAGTTCCAACCCTATCATTGCTCAAGAAGACTTGGATTTAG